>VMDO01015611.1:0-50621 GCA_007922755.1 Pedetes capensis
AAATAAAAATGGGGCTGGAGTGCAGCTCAGAGATGGAGCAACTTGGGTCCAATCCCCTGTAACACTACAACAAATGAGCAAATGTGGAGGAAATATTGAAAGCAGGAGGTGAGTAGGGACTTAAAAGATAGAGCAACCAAGGAGGAAGGGAGGTAAGAAGTTTGACTTTAGAAGAAGTGCAATTTAATATGCAAAATCCCCAGATCAGACATGCAGCTTCTCATTGACAGCACGCGTGAATATAATAATGCATGTAAATAATAAGGAATAGCCTGATTGTGTATCTGTCACCTCCTATAGCATCAAGACACATAAAAGAAAGCACTGTGGGCACAGAACAGAGACCCTCAACAGTGGTGCTGAGGCCAATGGTGGCAGCTATCTGCTCCTCAAACAACAGACACTGGCAGCCTTAGGTAGTATGGGGTTTCTTTCTCCTCACTTCCTCCAGCCCAGCGGAAGGACCAGGAGGCAGCCCTGAGCGAGCTCAGCAGGCAAGTCCTTCCAGGGACAGTGGACGTGCTGATGCCATGCTAAGAGCTTGGGCTCTGGGGCCAGGAGCCACCTTACCATCTGAGACAAATCCAGTGAAGGAACTGGTGAAATCAAGGCTGGCATTTGTCAGAATGAATAATGACAGGGACTGTGTGGCAGCAGTGTGAACCTCTCTGGTCCAGCCCAGATGTTTCTGATGGGAGGTGCGGCTGCGCTCACAGATGACTATGTATTTGGGAACCTCAGGTGAGGGGTGCAGACTCCTATGGCCCTTGGAAATGCCATGAGAGGAGAAGGAAGGAAAAGAAAAGCCTAGGGACACTTTTGCCTTAGGGGATCATGCAGCTCTTTATTGCCCCTCTGCCCTTACAAGGGGCTGGGATTTAGCTCAGTTGGTAGAGCACTGCGCTACCGTCTCTGAGATCCTGAGTTCAATTCCCAGCACCGCAAAAATGGGAGAAGGACCTGGCAATCCACTCCCAAGGCAATACCGAAACAGTCAGCCATTGAAAACCCTACGAGGGCCCTTACAAGGGCCAAGAGGAACACAAAGTGTACAGCTTAAAGGGTGCTACAGCTCTCTTCTGCCACCAGTGCTGGGCTGGAGGCTGTCCTCAGCTTGATTGTAGTCCTTGAGTGTGCAGTCCAGACGTTGTTCTGGTCTCATTGTCCTGGAGAGTTTGTTCCATGGTTGTTGTCAGTTGCAGGGAGAGTTCTATCTTGGTAGGTGGCCTGGACACCTGCGAGAAGAGAGGGAGAGGGAGAGGGAGCTGCTGCAGTGCAGCTCCTTATATAGCTAGCCCGAATGGCCTGAGCCAATTGACTTTGAGTCCATTGTTCTTACATTGTCCAATCAAAATGAGGGATGCCTAAAGGGGCTTGAAAAATCATCCTATCAGCACACAGCAAAACGGACCAACAGAGTTCAGCAAAAGTAACCAATCACATTGCAGAAATGTATCCAATCAGGTTACAGCAAATCCAACCAATCATGTTACAAGAATATTTACACAGTTTCAAGCCTACTCAGGCAGGCCTTTGGTTGCCATGTGGACATTACTTTCACTCTGCCTTTACTTTTCTGTCTTTTCTACTAATTCCTCAAAATGTTTTTATTCTCCTTTTTGGGTTTCCTCCTTTCTCCTCCCAAATCATCCCTATAGGGGCCACCTGGGTTTGCCAGGATTACGGTAACAGAGGCCCCCAAATGGCATCTTCCAGAGAACCTATGGTCTCCCTGCTCTGTGAGCAGAAGTCTGTGGTTGCGGTGTCAGAGGACCAACTCCTATGAGGCTGAGCGCTCCCTGCAGGCCTCTGACCACTATAGATCTGTGGCCAACTCTGTTGGTGCTGGGTGTCGCTGTCTTTCTCTGTGTTGGCAGAAATTCTCCCTGTGCGCCGACCTTTGCTCCAGTTTCCCCACTGCTCTGAGGACATTTGGGGTTGAGGTCTTCCCTGCTCCTTTCTGATTTTATCTTCACTAATTGCATCTTCAGTGCCCTCATCCCCAGCTAAGGTCACCTCTGGAGGTACTGAGAGAGGACTTCCACACACGAGTTTGGGGAGGGCACGATTCAACCAGTACCAAGAGCCTCCTCCTTGAGGTGCTATAGGGATGAAGTTAAGTCCTCTCCATTCAGTGCTTTGTCCAGTGCTAGGTGCTAAGTAAGGGCCATTTCACTGACACTGGGACCACTGGAATCACTCTGACCCTCTAGCTGGCTTCAACCCATTTCCCTCAGAAGCGAAAGGATTCATTAGTCACTGAGGACACAGAGTCACTTGTTCATTATTGGATTACTTGAGCAAAAAGTTGTATTACACATATATGTGCAATTCAACTTCTGAAAAATAGAAATCTGTACTAAATGCATCCATGAAACATCTACAAAGAAAATATCAATGGATTCTAAAGAGCAGAAAATTTAAAATCTGTTCCTATCATATAATGATTCATTTTAAATAAATCTGCAACTCATTGGGGAATTTAAAATCACGCTTCTGAAATATCTACTAGGTCAATTGAAAATGTTCATAGGTCTTAAATAGCAAGCAGGGGCAGATGTTCAGATAAACAAAGGAGTTATCTGTAGAAAAGGCAAGATAAGAGAGCTGGTGGAATGGTGTCTGAGTTGTGTAATATTCAGTAAAGTGCGCTGAGATTTAACCCTATAATGAGTGCCCAGGCCCTGTGAAGAGAATAAGTGCCACGTGAAAGACAAGACTGAATTTATTGAGGTCCTTTCCAGCTCCAACTCTCTCAAGCCTTGATCCAGAACCTGTGTGGATCGAAGTAGGTCAAATATACTAAAATTATGCTATCTTTCCTGAACAGGGAGTATTTATTAGCTAATTGATTTTTCCATTGATTTAGGAGCCATCCATATCAAGGAAAGATTTGGCCCCATAAAGAGAATGTAATGATCATATATACGTTCATGTCTGACCATCATGCAACTAATCAGAGGGCAATGGGTTAGGGCACAGAGGCAGAGGCATTCGGGAGGAGTTTGCTCTTAAACCTGAATCAAGAAGGGATTCCTTAGAAAGGGCAAATTAGTGCAGTGAAAGGAAATGGGGACTTGGAATTTAGACCTCATTACGGAATGAAAATGATACCCGTGTCTGATAAATTAAGCATTTCTATCAAAATATCTACTAAACTCTAAAACACCATGAAGTATGCTCCCTGTTGACATATTCAAAGAAAAAACAATATTCATTTCCTTTAGTTTTTATTAAATTTTTAAGTTATGAAGCTGTGGAAGTGTATCATTTTACAGCTTATCAAAGGTCCTGAGAAATAGCTAAAAGAAACGATCTGCGTTGCGCAGCCCACCACTCTGATGTCGAAATAGTGAAAGCAAGTTAAGAAATGCCCTCTTGTGATAAGATTCCAGGTGCAGGGCCAGGCAAGCCCTGGGAATGACTGCTGGGCAGCAGCCTGTCCTCCTCAGTGGCAGGACCCCTGGAAAACCTGCCAGGGAATGGTCATCTCTAATACGGGGGAAATTAGGGCCTGGGTTCCTTCCTGTGTCTGTAAAGTTAGATTCGGGAGGAGAGAGAAGAATGCTATAAAAGGAAGGAGCAAAAATAACACAAAAGAGAACCTGGTACTCGCAGGCAGAAACGCAGCATTGACCTTGTTTGCATTTACAACGTGTTAAGTATTAACACATGAGAGAACTATTAAAGCAAGGTATTTATTAGAAGAAATATAAGTAAGAAAGCGACAAGCTGGTCACTCAAAATGAACTACAAGCAATTTAGCACCACGGCGCTATGCAGAAAAATAACATGAAAGAAACATAATCATTGTGTTAAACAAATGTCCCCAGCATAAAGGAAGGCTAAAAGTTCACGGAGGGGGAAGAAATATCCCTCTGATGTGGATGAAAAAGTGTGTAGAGGGCTCTGCATAGACGTGCGATAAGATCAGCACAATGTGTTCGCCATATACTTTCCACATGCACTGGAGGATGGTGCATATTTTCGGAGTTAGGTTCACAAGAAATAAAACAGAGATGAGCAAAGGGGAGTCAGTCGTGAGTCTCATGTTGAAGAGACAAAGCCAAGGGCGACCTGAGCCAGAAGAGCTTGTCAGTGATGGGATGCGCCAATCCAAAGAATTTCTTTTAGATACTATAGTTAACGGAGAAGTAAAAATGAGTATTTTTGCTATTTAGGGACGAACACATGTTGAAATAGATTTAAAATATCTTAATTTTTTAAAAGGCTTTCTTTTTTTTAGACAAGTGACTATTTCAGATTTAAGTAAGGCTGGGATTTAGCTCAGTTGGTAGAGCGCCGCTCTGTAGTCTCTGAGGTCCCGAGTTTGATTCCCAGCACTGCAAAAATGGGAGACGGACGTGGCAACCCACTCCCAAGGCAATCCCGAAACAGTCAGCCATTGAAAAACCTATGAGCATCGCTATGAGTCACACTCAACTTGATGGCACCCAACAACAACAACAACAACAACAACATTTTAAAACTGGGAGAAGGAGCCGGCAGCCCACTCCCAAAAACCAATCCGCCATTGAAAACCCTATGGATAGCAGAGAAGCACTGACAATAGTCTTTCACCTATTGTAGACAGGGTCACTATGAGTCGGACATGGATTCGATGGCACTTAAGAATAACAACAACAATTTTAAAACTAAAGTTACATAATTCTTCTAAGGACTATACTATTTTTACATCAAGATGGTTTAAACAATTTTCTTTTCAGTCTGGAGCCTACACATCTGAGGTCACAGTGAGGTCTTCTTTCTGTTCTCTGGAGGTTAACAGAGGGACAAATTCTCTAGTGGCTCTTCTTACAAGGGCACTGATCCCATCAAGAAGGCTCCCTGAACCTCATGACCTAATCACCACCAAGTACCATCATTTTGAATGGACCCAGCTAGGTCCATAACACTAACGTTACAGAAGCTGGGCAAGTGCTGATAGGTATTAATCAAGGGCTAGACACGAGATTGTACTGGTGTATACCAGAAGTCAAAGGGTGGTTGACCATGTCTTGTAAACCAAATCCATCTGCCACCTGTTTTCATAAATAAGATTTCCATTACTCATCCTTGCCAACCTATGTGCACGGGTCCTGTGGCTGCGTTCTCTCTGTGACATGCACATTAGTAGCGGGTGCAGAAACCAGAGAGCATGAGGCCAGGAGATGCTATCACACTCACTGTCTGGGTTTTACAGACAAGATGTCGGAGGCCGGGCAATCTGTGCTGACCAGTACGGGAGCCAGCGGCCACACGTGGTTCTCAAGCCCGTGAACTGTGGCCAATCCAATCAGGGTGTGCTGTGATTATAGCATACACAGTGGATTTCAAAACGGTGGTGGGTGAAAGTATGGGAAATCACTAAGGTTCTCCATCAATTATGTGTGAAATGATGTTATACTGAATGTATTTGGTTACATAGAATGCCTTATTAAACTTAGGATCACCCACTTATTTTTACTTGCTTGCATGGGCACATGGGAAATCAAAATGGCAGCTGCAACTCCCATCTGCAACGCTTCTTATACTTCTAGTGGACAGCACTGGTCTCCAGGACTCGCAATGAGCTGTTGGCAGTAAAGCCATCCTTAAGGGCTCTTCTTCTAGAATGGACCTTTGAGTGACAAAAGTTACGATAGCTGTTTATTTGGTGCTCTTTGACCAAGCCCTCTAATCCTAGTGTGTCCGGGTGTAGATGCTCCTCAGCATTTTGAGGGTCAATGTAATAAGGAAGGTTGGAGATCTCTTCATGCTAACCCGGGAATAATTGAGAAATGTCGTCTTGAAGGGGAACGTGGCCTGGCTCATCGGGGCTTCATACTCCTCGGTTCACCTTGTCCCGTCTCTGCCCCACTGCTGATTTTCAGCCTCTGCTTCGCCTCCCTTCCTGCCGAGGGATCCAGGAGAGCATCGGGTCTGCTCTTTCCCTCCGCCCCAGGGCTCAGGCAGGAAGGGGCCACTCCAGGTCAGTGTGGCCAGGAACTGGGCCTGGCTATTGGCCCCCCTTGGGTTTGAGTCGGAGCCCCTGGGGTCCACACACTTGGTGACCTTGTCCTCCAGTTGGCCTCCATCAGAAGACAGGTGACATTTTAGAACGGACAGAGGAGAGGCTGGTGTTTGTAAGGCGCCATGGAGAGGCAGAGTCCCGCTCGGGTTTTATGGAGAGGGCAGCAGAGTTTTGGGGAGAGAATTCTCAGGCAGCACGTTTTGGGGGAGCTGCATGGAGGCACCCCATATGTACCCTACCAAGAGAAGAAAACAAAGCACTGGAAGACAGCAGAGTGGATGCTGGCCCCATATTCTGGAGCTTAGTGAGTTTCTGCTCCGAGGAGGACCCCACGGGGCTCAGCCCCGGGACTCTTAACATAAAAGGGGAATGGTAAGAAGGACCCAGGTGCTGGGATTTAGCTCAGTTGGTAGAGCACTGCGCTGCAGTCTCTGAGGTCCCGAGTTCAATTCCCAGCACCACAAAAATGGGAGAAGGGCCTGGCAACCCACTCCCAAGGCAATCCCGAAGCACTCAGCCATTGAAAACCCTATGAGGGTCGCTATGAGTCGGATACCGACTCGACGGCACCTAACAACAACAAGCAAATCACTGTTCCTGCTTTAAGATCTGAGCAAGCGCTTGACTGAATGTTTTTTGCTTTTGCTTTTCATACAAGTGAAAACTGGGTTAACAGCACAGTAAGGCAAGTTTGTCTGTTTGCGTTCATCTGAGGACTTTGTATTATCGATACATGGGGTCTGGCTTAAGGCGGTGCATAAGCACAAGCATCGTAAAATAAAAAATGCTCTCAATTGCTTAGGGCTCCCTGGATGTAAGAACTTGTGGTAATGCATATCTGGACACAGCCATGGGATGTCCCAGAACCACTCAATCATGCTTCACCCCTGATCCAAATGGGTTATTGTCAATGAACACACAGTCCCGCTTTGTAGGATTTAAGATCCTTGAGGTTTTGCTGTCTTTATATTTCCTTTTTCTATCCAACTATTTCTTTGCTATTCATAGGGTTTTCAATGGCTAGTTGTTTCGGGAGTGGTTCGCCAGGTCCTACTCCCTAGTCTGTCTTAGTCTGGAAGCTCAGCTGAAAACCTGTCCACCATGGGTAACCTTGCTCACATCTGAGGTACCAGTGGCAGAGCTCTCAGCCTCATTGCAACACACAAGCCCCCACAGTGCCGCAAACTGACAGACAAAGGTGCGTCTGACTCATGCCATGGTATTTTCAGTGGCATCATATGGTTGTGAAAGCTGGACATTGAGCAAGGGAGACAGAAAAAGAATTGATGCTTTTGAATTGTGGTGCTGGAGATGTCTATTGAATATACCATGGACTGCCAAAAAACCCAACAAATCTGTCCTAGAAGAAGTGTAGCCCGAGTGCTCCTTGGAAGCAAGAATGGCCCGACTGCGTCTTACATATTTTGGACATGTAGTCAGGACAGAACAATCCCTGGAGAAGGACATCATGTTTGGGAGAGTGGCAGGTCAACACAAAAGAGGAAAACCCTCTACCAGATGGATTGACGCAGTGTCTGCAACAATGGGCTTAAACATAAATAAGATCATTTGCTTGGCACAGAATCGGCAAGTGTTTAGATCTGCTGTACATAGGGTCGCTATGAGTCAGATTCGACTCGATGGCACCTACCAACAACAACAACAACATCCAACTTTTTACACAATTGTTCCTTGTGTTCCAATAACAGGACAGGGTATATTTTAGCACACACAAGATCACTTTTTCATTTGTGACTGTCCTGCAGCTTAATTATTCCTGGCAAAAAACCATTGCTCCTGTAAAATGAAGCATAGTAATGCAGTGAAATGCAGGAGCATGTTCCTGAGATGCCAGCCTGTAGGCGCAGGCCACAGGTGTCACAGGTGTGTGGTGCACAGCTCTGGGAGACAGAATGTCACCAGCACACCATGAGTCATGGTGGCACCAACATGGGCCGCATATCCCATCCACAGTGCCACACATAGTCACACCCAAGCTCGCTCACATGCCGGCACTGACACACAGGGACACACACGTGTGGACTGGACACACGGTTCCTCTAACTCTCAGACAACACTGTAGTAAACAATGTAAACAACGCACTGGGGAGAGCGCAGGGCGCCATCTGCAGAGGCCATGTGGAGCTGACCCTGGGATGGGCCCCGAGTGACTTGAATTCGGATTCCCTGACCCAACGTGGACAGCGCAGGCTGTGTCTTCAGATCCTTGCTTGTATTTCAACTCCCAGCGGGCAGGTCAGCGCAATGGGCTGGGTCTTCCATGGACACTCAGAGGTTCCAGAACTCGAACCCACAAAACAGGGGCCAGCTGGAGACAACAGACTTTCCATCCTTTGCCAACATTGTGGCTCTGCCCACAGAACTACTCACATCCTTGAGTTTCTAGAATAAATTCAAAACTCTTAACTAATGGCTGAGTTTTCTATGGCAACAATGGGCTTAAGCATAAATAAGATCGTGTGGCTGGCACAGAGTCGGGGGAGTGTTTCGATCTACTGTACATAGGGTTGCTATGAGTTGGACTCGATTAGATGGCACCTAACAACAACAACAACAACAGCAAAATCCTGATGTTACCTTTTATTTTGATCCTGTTTTCCTGAAGTAAAATTATCCTTGATGATAAAAGAAGGTGAAGCAGAGAAAAGTCCTTTAAACTTCACAGTAATGAACACGTTGCAATGATCGCTAATTAGAAGACAACCCCCACACAACCCATTCACCTTCTGTCTGGGGCTGAGCGCCATTCCCTCCACAGAACAGATGTGAATGAACCCCATTGGTCTAATACCAGTTACGCCCCCAGCCTGGTAGACTGAATGTAGATGGTCATGACGGGCAAATGCCTTCTGGGGGCACTTGTCCCCTGGAAGCCAGGAATGGAAATTAGCTGTGATCTCTGGTGGTCCTATTCTGAGGCTAATATTGTTAAAATTGGACTTGGAAAGCATCTCATGTAGCTACGGAGATTTCTATCTATCTTCCTAAGCATAACTTTGTTGTTGTTGTTGTTAGGTGCCATCAAATTGAGTCCGACTCATAGCGACCCTATGTACAGCAGATGGAAACACTTGCCGATTCTGTGCCAGGCAAATGATCTTATTTATGTTTAAGCCCATTGTTGCAGACACTGTGTCAATCCATCTGGTGGAGGGTTTTCCTCTTTGGTGTTGACCTGCCACTCTCCCAAACATGATGTCCTTCTCCAGGGATTGTTCTCTCTTGACTACATGTCCGAAATATGTAAGATGCAGTTTGGCCATTCTTGCTTCCGAGCATAACTTTGTACATTGCCCAAAAAGTATACCCCAAATTCACGCCAACATTTTCCAGTCTGTAGAGGTTGAATGAACATGAAGAATCCAGGGATGCGGACACAGGATCTTTCATAGAATTTGCTCCAGGGCTTGAGCCTCCTGTGGTTCCCCGAGCCTGGGTTGGCAGCGTCTGCCCTAGGACAAGAGAACTTAAGGATGCTGTGTCCCAGGCGGGTGAAGTATTGGGGAGCAGTGTAGCCACGCAGGGTCTCCTTGAGGGCACTGCTCTCAGCCTGTCTGCCCCAGACCTCCCCTTCCAAGTGGCTTTGAGACCTGAGAACCTTCATATGGGAAGTGTCTTGCCAGCTTCCCTGGCGGTACCCAGAGAACCAAAAAGGGAACAAAAGAAACCACGTTCTCAGATGTGCCACATGGCCCGACAGTATTGACCACTGTGGAAGAGCCCCAGACAAAATGGCCAATCGAACAGTAAAGAAAACAGGCAAGAAATACAATGGGAAAAAGGCCAAAAAACCCCATGTACATTCTTAAAAATTATTCAAAATAGGCATGCAACCTTGCAAGTGACGCGTGGTGGAGAGCTAGAAACTGCAGCAAGATAAATGCCATGGCCCTGCTCCTGGAAGGCCGTGGGACACCTCGCACCTGCGGGCAGCGAGGCTGGGGCTGCTGGAGACCCAGAGGACCACACTGGTGCTGACCTGGGCCGCAACGGCCATGATTTAATATGAGCATGCCTCGAGACTCGAGGCCCAGCACCTCTGGAATTTACTTAATACATCCTGACGTTTGGACAAAGATATAATTATAAGGTTTCCATGGCTGCATTATTCATTGTTGTTGTTGTTAGGTGCCGTTGAGTCGAGTCCGACTCATAGCGACCCTCATAGGGTTTTCAATGGCTGACTGTTTCGGGATTGCCTTGGGAGTGGGTTGCTAGGTCCTTCTCCTATTTTGCAGTGCTGGGAATCAAACTCGGGACCTCAGAGACTGCAGAGCAGCGCTCTACCAACCGAGCTAAATCCCAGCCCCCTTGTTGCTGTTAGGTGCCATCAAGTCATATCTGACTCAAAGCGACAATCAAAGGGTTTTCAATGGCTGATTGTTTCGGGATTGCCTTGGGAGTGGATTGCCACGTCCTTCTCCCATTTTTGCGGTGCTGAGAATTGAACCCAGGATCTCAGAGACTGCAGAGCGGCACTCTACCAACTGAGCTAAATCCCTGCCGGCATTATTCATAAGCCAAGAAAATAAAGGAAGAAAAGAATCAACCATTGACCCAAAAGCGATCAAATAAGTTAGAATTCATGGCCTCTCTGTAATTTATTCCCACAATGTGACCGTGGCAAGAAAGAGACATGTCTAGCCCGAGTGGTGGTGCACGCCTGTAATCCCAGCAGTTCGGGAGGTGGAGGCAGGAGGATCGCAAACTTGAGACCAGAGGCAGTCTGCTTAACTTAGCGAGACCCTGTCTCAAAAGGTAAAGAAAATGGGCTGAGGGTGCAGCTCAGTGGTCCAGGACTTGGAGAGCATGCAGGTGCAAGGCCCTGGGTTCAACCCCCAGTACCACAAAAAAAAAAAAAAAGAAAAGAAAAGAAAAGAAAAAGAAAAAGAAAAGAAAAAGAGATGTCTACTGGCAAGGAAACGTATCTGATGACACTAAGAAACTGAAGGAAAAGAAGTCACAGGGAATTGTTTGGAATATTTACCCTAGACGTGTCTTTCCACATTCAACCTGTTCTGCACGCAGGCGCAGGCAGGGTGATGGGCTTATTTCTGGTGACAGAAATTACACCTCTTCCCCTGTACAAAGTAACAACAACAACACAAGCCAGCTGCCCTTCTGAGGACTCTGCCCTTTAGCGATTCTGAAAATGTCTTCCTGACATTTTCCATGTAACTATCAAATGCTTAAAAATAAGCGCGCGTAGGAACCTTTGGGGAGGAGAACACAACTCAGACTTATTATAACATTATGTTGTTTTACCTGCAGCCCCTGCTACTACATTCCAAGGAGTAATTTTATTAACCCTTTCCGCCTCCAAATTACCCGCATGTTACACTTAATGTTCTGTCACGGTAATTATCAACAGTAATGAACACCGCAATTATGCATGAAATTCAATTTTTGGACCCTTCTGCCTCGTGTTAATTATAGATCTTCTAACGGAACTCCTCCGAGGCCTGGCTCCCTCCTTTATTGAAATAGTCCTACAGCGGGCTGTTCTCTGTGACAGCCTTCCACTGCATGGTGGTAGGGAGCTGAGCTGGAAACCATAGGCTCTCTGCGAGTGTAGACAGCCACAGCACACTTTGTTCAAGTAGATTCTTTCAGCAGCAAACACAGGCCTTTGTAGACTCTGACGGCACCCGGCCACCTTGCGAGGAGTAAGCATCGGGCTTTGACATAACAACCTCAAAGCACAGCCCGGGAACGCCCCACGGCCCTTCCTTGTAACTTGAAAATTTTAGAACTGGAGGACATTTAATTACTGCTTCAGGCTACCATGCCCCAGCTCTGGGTTTTTGTCTCTTATTCCCTTACTCTCGGTGATTCAGGCTTCTTCTCTGGGTCCAGCTTTGCCCTATCTATGGGCATTCATGTTTTCTCCCCCAGGGCTGGGCTGGGCCTTGGCGGGGGCTCCCTTTCCAATGTGCCCTGGAGCCACACTCTTCCCTAGGCAGCCCCCAGAATGGCAGTTCAGGTGCGGGTACACTTAGGCAAAGATAAAGTCAAGGGGAGACCGGTAGGGCTGCGGTGAGGTAGACCCAACATTTGCAAAAAAAAAAAATGGATTTTTGCTATGGAGAAAGATTTCTTTTTTTTTTCCAATACTGGGGTTGAACCCAGGGCCTTGCGCTTGCATGCTTTGCAAGTGCTGGACCACTGAACTACACCCTCAGCCCATTTATTTTACTTTTTGAGACAGGGTTTCACGAAATTATGCAGACTGCCTCTGGTCTCGAACTTGCGATCTTCCTGCTTCTGCCTCCTGAGTCAGTGGGATTACAGGCGTGCCCCACCGTGACCAGCCTGGAGAAAGATCTTTCACATCTGGAATTACCCTTTAGTTCTGACCTCTATCTTTCCAATTAGAATATATTTTAATAATTGCTCTGCCCAAATAATTTGGTACTAGATAAAATGCCCTTGGATAATTCATCTCATGTCAGGAAGGAGGCAGGTGGGAGTGGGAAGACCCAGTCTGGGTGTCAGGCCAGCGTGTCTGAAGCCTAGAGTCACCACTTTGCTGCTGAGCAAATCCAATGCCTCTTGGCTTCTCTGTGCCTTGCTTCTTCACCTGTAACTGTGTTGCCGCCAGGCGCAGTGGCACACACCTGTGGTTCTAGCCGTGTGGGGGACTGAGGGAGGAGGATCTCAGGCCCAAAGCCAAAGGCAGCTTGTGCAAACTAGTGAGTCCCTCTCGAAGTAAAAAATGAAAAGGGAGAAGGGGTAGGATGCATCTCAGTAATGGAGCACTTGCCTAGCATGCACAACGTCCTGGGTTCAACCCCAGATGCTGCTAAATAAATAAATAAGCAAACAAATAAATGGGTTCCAATGCCCACATTGCAGTGATAAATATTGTTGTTGTTAGGTGCCGTCGAGTCACTATCTGACTCATAGCGACCCTCATAGGGTTTTCAATGGCTGACTGTTTCGGGATTGCCTTGGGAGTGGGTTGTCAGGTCCTTCTCCTATTTTGTGGTGCTGGGAATTGAACTCGGGACCTCAGAGACTGCAGCACAGCGCTCTACCAACTGAGCTAAATCCCAGCCCCAGTGATAAATGGGAAGAGTAAAATAATGTTGAGGAAAACTGCCTGTCAGAACTGAGCACATAGTAGGTCCTCAAGCATTAATCTCATGGTAGGATTCCATTTCCAGTTGAGTAACAGGTTATTTCTACCTTGAAAACCACCACGCCAAGGCTGCTCTCCTCCTGCCTCCACCTGCCGCTGCTGGAGCTGATTTCAGCACAGGGAAGACCCCGGGGGGGTGCGGGGCTTGGAGAGAGGCAGAGAAGGTGGCTGGCTGTGTGCTGGGGTGGGACACAGGAACTCTGCGGGCCTCTTTCTCACCTGGAGGGAGGCGACAGACACCACTCTTCCTGGCCTCTGTGGTGACGGACAGTCAAAGCCTGACTGCAGGAAGCCCCTCTCTTGCCCACCCCAGGCCAAGGTCCAGCTGACATGAGGACTTTGTAAGGTAGATTCCCTTCTCCCTGTTTTACAAATGAGGGACAGAAAATGCAGCTTTGGGCCGATGATAACCTCTACTCAGAGGTCTAAGGACAGAGGGTGGCGGGCCTTGCAGGGGAGCAGGGCTGGAGCACTGGAGCCCAGCAGGAAGTCCCCTGGGGCTGGAACAGGGAGGGTGAGAGAGGTGAAGACCTGGTGGAGATGTGGGGAGAATTAGCAGGAAGGGCGACCTTGAGTGCTCAGGCCCTGTGCAACGAAGCCGCAGCCTGCAGGGGGCATCTGCTGCTCTCCATGGTCTGGGGCCCTGCCCACGGGCATCTGCGTGGCAGAGGACACTGTGCCCCATCACAACGCTCCAAAGGGAGGGTCCACATCAATGCAAGTCTTGACTTCCTTCTTTAGAATCCTTATTTTCTGTGAAACGTTTGCTAAAATAACATCTTTATCAGGATGTTGTTGGTGTTGTTAGGTGCCAATGAATCGGTATCTGACTCATAGCGACCCTCATAGGGTTTTCAATGGCCGACTGTTTTGGGATTGCCTTGGGAGTGGATTGCCAGGCCCTTCTCCCATTTTTGTGGTGTTGGGAATTGAACTCGGGACCTCAGAGACTGCAGCGCAGCGCTCTACCCACTGAGCTAAGCCCCAGCCCTTTATCAGGATAGCTGTCTATATTATTGCACTTTTTCTACTTCTACGAAATATGTTTTCAAAACCAGTAATAAGCAACATATGTGCTATAAATGCTGGGAATCGTGACAAAATGTGTACAGTAGATCTTTGGGCCCATATTTAAGGTCATTTTTAAAAAGACTCTGGAAATAAAACATACTGGGAAAATTAAGGTGATATGGACCACCTCGTCTTATTGGTTACGAAGACACAATTTAGGACAAAGAAATCATTGAGAAAATATCTTGATGTTTAGTTGTCGGAAGCTGTCTGTTCTACCAACATTGTGATATATGACTTGTTTTGTTTTGTTTTGTTTTGTTTTTTGTGGTACTGGGGGTTGAACCCAGGGCCTCGCACCTACATGCTTTGCAAGTGTTGGACCACTGAGCTGCATCCCCAGCCCACTTTGGGTTTTTTGTTGTTGTTGTTTTCTTTTTTTGTTTGTTTGTTTTGTTTGTTTTTACTCTTTTTGAGACAGGGTCTCACTAAGTTATGTAGACTGCCTCTGGTCTTGAACTTGCGATCCTCCCACCTCCACCTCCCGAGCCTCTGGGATTATAGGCATGTGCCACTGTGCCTGGCTGTGATACATGACTTTTAAAGTAAGTCTATTCGATCACAAATCCAACACCTGGAACCACAATCCAGGAAGAAGTCTATGACGGGTCAAAGGTTCCCATGGCCAACGTTACTGGGAGAGGATTCTGCACCCCACTCTGTGATAGCATTTTACCAACCTTGTCTCAAATAATTCTCCTGGATTCCTACAAAGAAAGGAGGGTCCTCCTAACAGGAGGGGGCTGAGAAAGACAATGTCACGTGACTAGTGAACGGTGGAGACAGAAGCTTCTGGAAGAGAGGAAAATAGATCCACCAATGTGTCCCCTTGTGAGGATGGAGGTCCTCTCCACTTGCCTTACAGGGGCCAACAAGCGTCTCTTATTGCCCTGAGAAGGAACCCATACTTTCCTAAATATCTTGTAGAACTCCAAATTCAGGAACTATGCCCGCAATCCCTGTACCATGCAAAGATATTCAAGAAACAGTGTCTCCTGCCACTAGACGACACAGAGAAAACCCACACACGCACAAAACAAATCTTCATGATCACCAGGGCCAGCGCGACCCCAATATTCTCGTTGTTCTTGAGCTGGGAGTGGTGGCTCATGCCTGTAATCCCAGCAGCTCAGGAGGCGGAGACAGGAGGATCGCAAATTCGAGACCAGAGGCAGCCTGCGTAATTTAGTGAGACCCTGTCTCAAAAAGTAAAAAAATGGGCTGGGGGTGCAGCTCAGTGGTCCAGCACTTGCAGAGCATGCAGGCTCGAGGTTCTGGGTTCCACTCCCAGTACCACACACAAAAAAAAATTATTCTTGTTGCTCTTATGAAACTATGCTTTTCAAAGGTATTTAACATTGCATTGTTGTTGTCATCTTTAGGTGCCATGGAGTCAGTATCTGACTCATAGTGACCCTATGTACAACAGGTGAAACACTATTGACAGTGCTTCTCTGTTGTTCACAGGATTTTCAATGGCAAACATTGCATTAGAAATGAGTAAAATTCGCACACCACCTCTAGTTTTCGTTTCATCATGGTAAATTGTTCAAAGACAATGCTTTATTCCCTCCATCCATACATTCGCAGCCAAATTTTTTAAAGATAATTCCATCTGGGGAGGCGGGGGCAAATGGTGGTGCAGACATTCTGTAAAAGTCACAGCCGCGGATGCCAGTCCCACGTGTCTAATTTGTACAGCTGAATGTCCAATAAATAAAACACTCACAAATATTTTGTAGAAATTTTGCCCTTCACTGTATTGATTTCTATCAAAGCTATCTAAAAGTTTTCAGACTTGACCTTTTCGTCTTTAAAGACGAAATATTCTCCCGCAGTGACAACATTGAAATGTTAGAGCGTGGAAAACCCTTTCAGTAAGGTGTGCGTCATCAGGAAATAATGGATGGCGGTGTCCGGGTCTGACGGATGCTGTCCTTGGCAGTGACCTGGTGCCTGAGGGAATTCTCATGGTGCCCTGGAGGGAGAGGAGGCCACTGCCTTCACACCTGACGTGGCCACCCCATGTCCAGCTCCCCAGATCACTATGCCAGCTGGGGCAGGACCTGGCTCTACCTTTCACTGATCTCTGAAATATTCCAGGACTTTTCCTTGACAGCAGGACCATGGGTTTTCAGCCTCAGTCCTCAAGATGACAACATTGCAGACATTCAGAAAGCCAGGGCACACGTGAGACATGCTGGAATGATTGGGCTTCCACATTTTACTTATGCCATTATCAAGAGACCCCATGCTAATTTGTACTGTTGTGGATCATTGGAGAGTACCCGCTTAAGCATGGACTACCCATAATATTTACAGGGCCAGAGCTGAGCAGGAGCAAGAGAGGAAGAAACTCAGATGCCAACTTTAAAGGGTGTGAGAAAAATTCAGGAATCAAGATAAGTATTATTTCTTTAGAGTATTGAAAAGTTAAGATGTCACGTTGAAGACGTAAGGTGCGTCTGACTCATGCCTTGGTATTTTCAGTCTCATCATATGGTTGTGAAAGCTGGACATTGAACAAAGGAGACAGAAAAAGAATTGATGTTTTTGAATTGTGCTGCTGGAGACGTCTATTGAATATATGATAGACTGCAAAAAGAACCAACAGATCTGTCCTAGAAGATTTGCAACCAGAGTGCTCCTTGGAAGCAAGAATGGCCAGACTGCGTCTTACATATTTTGGACATGTAGTCAGGAGAGATCAATCCCTGGAGAAGGACATCATGTTTGGGAGAGTGGCAGGTCAATGAAAAAGAGGAAAACCCTCCACCAGATGGATTGACACAGTGTCTGCAACAATGGGCTTCAACATAAATAAGATTGTTTGCCTGGCACAGAATCGGCAACTGTTTTGATCTGCTGTACATTGGGTCGCTATGAGTTGGACTTGACTCGACGGCACCTAACAACAACAACAAGTATTTGAACACCATATTATAAAAAGTCAAGGTGGTAGCTGTATATCGAGAAACAGGACCCATGTTGCTGATATTTCTACCTGGGTCAGGCTCCTTTGTGGCCAGGCACAGCCCAGCACTGTGGCCTGGGCTTCTTGGCAAAGGTCTTCTGGGGTGAAGCCTCAACATTTGACACGGGGTAAGCGAGGGGCATTACCTACCCCAGTCATGGCAGAGAAAAGAGAGCTGGAGGAGGACATGGAGAAGGAAATATTTTGAATGCCTGATGTGTACTACACATGAACAACACAGTCCTGTGTATATACGTGTGTACCTAAGCACACACATAGACATGTTCACATATACATACATACATACCTATATGCACACAAACATATGCACATACACACACACCTTCATTATTGTTGCTATTGTTAGGTACTGCCCAGTCAGGTCTGACTCATAGTGACTCTATGTATAACAGAACAAAACACTACCTGACACCGTGCCACACATCTTTCTTGTAATTGAGCACATGTTGCAGCCACTGTGTTTCTTATCCTTTTGAAACGTGCTACATCAGCAAATGGAGGTCCCAGGGCTCTACTCCATTCCTGTCATTAAGGTCGACACTACTTTGAAGAGACAACTCTTTTCCCATCATTTCTTGAATGCCTAAGGGGTCAAGTGTCTGTCATTATATTTGACAGTCATTCTCTGATATTCATAGGGTTTTCAATGGCTAATTGTTTCAGGAGTGGGCTTCTGGGTCCTTCTCCCTAGTCTGTCTTAGTCTGGAAGCTCAGCTGAAACCTGTCCACCATGGGTGACCTTGCTGGTATCTGAGATACCAGTGGCACAGTTTTCAACATCACAGCAACACACAAGCCCCCGCAGCATGACAAGCTGACAGACACAGGCATGGGGACAAACCTACATACACAAATGTGTATGCACCAACCTACATACATGTACATATGCACACTAACATACATAAAAGCACATACATATTACCACGTAAGTGACGCATATTATTTCTTTTAATTTCCCCACATATATACAAATACACACTAACAGACATAAAAACACATACATATTACCACGTAAGTGACGCATATTATTTCTTTTAATTTCCCCACATATATACAAATACACACTAACAGACATAAAAACACATACATATTACCACATAAGTTACGCATATTATTTCTTTTAATTTCCCCAAAAGTTATGTGAGGCGGAATTTCATTCACACACGTACATGTGACTTCTTTCCAATATCTGATTCCTCTGCTGTGCACTGGGCTCCACGGTCTTCACATCACAGCCTGGCAGAAGGAAGCACGGGCTCATTCTCAGATTCCAAGGAGTAGTCACCACGGCCTCACAGCCTGGTGTGGAGCCCAAAGCCGCTCAGCCCCCTGTGACCCTCCACTCAGGTGGTCTTCTGGCAGGAGTGCCTAAGAATTTGAATTTCATAAATCAGAATACCTGTGATGAGTCTTTGAAGCACAGAACAGATATGAGAAGCTTCCTTAGGGGGCCAACCTGCACTCAATAAATGGGCAGCACCATGACATTGTCCAAGGGAAGTGACTGGACCTAAGGGGGAGCTGGTCCAGCCGGGAGCCCGGCACCGTGGGTCCACGCCGAAGCTCACAGTCTGATCCAGGAGCAAAGAACACCTGGGCTCCAGCCGATGACTTATTCATGCGTGGGACCCAGGGGGGCCTGGGTGGCAAAGCTGAGATGCACTTGTTAAGGAGGAAGAAAACCCTCCTGGAAGCAGGGCAGGGTAAGCTCCACATGTCAAGAAAGGGCGGTAATTGCAGGGAAATGCTCTCAGACCTGTGGGGAAGCCCACGTCTGCAGCCCTTGTCTAAAGATAAAAGGAGCCAGGCAGAGAGCAAGGCGGCTGAGCCAGCGCGCCTCGAGAGCCGGAGAGAAGAGAGGAGCAGTGCGCGTCTGTGGCCCAGATCACAAGAACGACGTGGCGGCAAGACGTGGCTCTGATGGGAGGCTCCAATTCCAGGGGCTCTGCTGGAAGCCTCCTGCAGCTTATCTTCCATCTGATAATTTTCAGACTGGCTCTGCTGACCATTTCATCTCCCAGAAAGCGAAGCGAGGACTGAGGGGGGCTGGTACTCTAGCCTTGATGCCAAGCACCTGGGCTGGCCGTGGCTGAAGGGGGAGAACGAATTTGCGGGGATAAGCTGATGCCTCTCCGCGGGGTGTCCAAGGACCCCAGAGAAGGCCAGCGTAGGACAGGGTGAGTCGAACAGATCACATGGAGTGACATTCTGAGTGTCCCCTGGGAACATGGGCAGGAATAAAGACTTTCAGAAGCATCGTTCTGATAGATAGAGAAACAGGGGGAATAGGGAGAGAGAGAACAAAGAGCTTGCGCCAGGGGCTCTTGGACAAACACTTCAGAAGGGCGTGTGCAGAAGGGCAAGAGAATGTGTGAAGAACAATTAAATTGAAATCAGAAACTTTAAGAATTTCCTCAGGAAATAGTGTAGAGAATGGCCTGCAGCTTTCAAAACCAATCAAGAAGCCAGGTGCGGTGGCACACGCCTGTAATCCCAGCAGTTCAGGAGGCGGAGGCAAGAGGATCGCAAGTTCGAGACCAGAGGCAGTCTGTGAAATTTAGCAAGACCCTGTCTCAAAAAAGTAAAAAAAAAAACAAAATGGGCTGAGGGTGCAGCTCAGTGGTCCAGCAGTTGTAAAGCATGCAGGCGTGAGGCCCTGGGTTCAACCCCCAGTACTGCAAAAACAAACAAACAAACAAACAAAAAAAAAAAACCAATCAAGACAAAAATCAGCTTCTGAGCCCATGTTGCAAAGACTGAAAAGAACAAGGCATCGAGACATCCCCCTGCTGGGAAAAGAAGTTCCCCGGACAGAATTTTCCAAACCTCTCTCTTCCCAGTAATCTGCCAGGGACGTTAGGCTTCAAATATATTCTTGAAAGAATTAACTCCTTGCAGCTCCGTAATAAAGAGACAATCCAATGAAATTGGGCAAAAGATGACAGTGGACGCTTACTCAAGAAGATATGCAAATGGTTACTGAGCACAAGCAAAAGTGCTCAGCCAGATTAGATTAGTCACCAGAAAGTCCCTACCACTCACCAGGGTGACTAACATTTAAAAGATGTCATACAGAATGTTTCTGAGGACATGGGGCAATGGCAACTCTTACATATTATGGGATGTAGAAAGGCACAACCACTTAGTGAAATGTTTGTTGTTGTTGTTATTGTTGTTAGGTGCTGTTGAGTCGAGTCCGTCTCATAGTGACCCTCATAGGGTTTTCAATGGCTGACTCTTTCGGGATTGCCTAGGGAGTGGGTTGCCACGTCCTTCTCCCATTTTGCGGTGCTGGGAATTGAACTCAGGACCTCAGAGACTGCAGTGCAGCACTCTACCAGCTGAGCTAAATCCCAGCCCTGTAAAATGTTTGTTGTTGTTGTTGTTAGGCGCCGTCGAGTCGGTATCCGACTCCTAGCGACCCTCAAAGGGTTTTCAATGGCTGAGTGCCTCGGGATTGCCTTGGGAGTGGATTGCCAGGCCCTTCTCCCATTAAAATGTTTATCAAATTGCATATATGAAAATTGTCACAACGAAAAGCATGTCAAAATGAATCACATTATGATGTACATTAAAAATTTCTAATAAAAAAAAATGTTTAGCAGCTTCTTATGAAACAAGCAGTTCTCTTATTGTTGAGCAATTCTAATCTGCAATATTTCCTCCAGAAAGATGAAGAGGTGTCCACCCCAGATATGCATGGCAGTGCTCACGGCAGCTTTGTAGACATGACAGCCAGACACTGGGAACACCCAAGAGGCCCGTGGTCAGGAAAATGGAGAGAGAGGGGATGTTGATAGGATATTAATGGATGAGCCTCGGATAAATGAAACACACGCAGCGCTGCATTAGAGGGCTTTACACAGGACAGGATACAGCGCACTTTCTCTTTATGTAGAGTTCAAAATGAGGCCATCTAATCAGTGGTGTCGCATCTTTTAAGAAGCAACCAAAGAAGCCTATGTAGAACGGACACTGTCGTGGAGGAGTCTGGGGTGGGGGTGGACTGAAAAAAGACCCCTGGAGCTTTCTGGGGTCAAGAGTCAGTGTCATGTTCGGGGCCGTACAGTGCTGTGGATCACGTGGTACACACACTTGCCCAAGTTCAGCAGTAAATGCTTACAGTATTTCATTGTATGTGTATTTTATGATTTGCTCAAACCCATATACAAGTATTAAGCTCGAAGCACTGCATCCTACAGTTTAATGTGAAATGGATCAGAGTAGAGTGCTGGGCCCACGCGCACAGATGTGTGAGACAAGCATAGTAAAGGGTCACGGGCAGGACACAGGTGGCGAGCGTATCATTATGAAAATTGCTCAGCTTTGTTGTGTGTTGGAAATTATTTATTATAAAGTGTTGGAAAAATCTTTGTATGAAAGACTTGGAGCTTAGTGTAGAACAGAAGTTACTAAAAGTAGCCTGGGCTGCTTGATGCCAACACAATCTTTTCCAGCCCAGATATGGGATATTATGAGCAGAGACTTTCCTGGTCCAGTGACTGGTTGAGATTAAGAAACAGCAGCAACTCCAAATACAGGGTTTTTTATTTGATTTTGTAATCTTAAAAAGTTTTTGTTTCTTTATGCAGTGCCGAGGGGTTGAACCCAGGGCCTCCTGTGTGCTGGGCCAGTCCTTTGCCACTGAGCCCCACCTCCAGCCCCTTTATTAGTTTTTAATTTTAAGCAGGGTCTCCCTAAGTTGTGCAGGCTGCCTCTGGCCTCAAACTAACAATCCTTCTGCCTCAACCTCTTGAGTTGCTAGGATCACAGGCACACAACACAGCACCCTGCTTCCAAATATAGTTTTGACTGTCAAAAAGAGGATGAAGTTTCCACCCGACATTTATCCCAAGATATTGGGTGTCTTAGCATTGTCTTGCTTACTAGGCATCTGTTAACTCATGTTGTTGCTGTTGTTGTTGGGTGCTGTCAAGTTGTGTCCAACTCATAGGGACCCTCATAGGGTTTTCAATGGCTGACTGTTTCGGGATTATCCTGGGAGTAGGTTGCCACATCCTTCCCCCACTTTTGCGGTGCTAAGAATCGAACTCAGGACCTCAGAGACTGAGAGCAGCGCTCTACCAACTGAGCTAAATCCCAGCCCCATTAACTCATGGGAGCCTGTAATTTTTAGTGGAGGATATTTTTTGCCGCACAGATCCCTCTTTCTGTGATGAGATTCATTTTCATGGATTTATTAGTTTCCTGATAGCTTATTAAGTGCCCCTTGTGGGTCAGGCAGAGTGGCAAGCACTGGAAAATGAGGAGAGGATAAGAAAGCTGGGCTCCCTGCCCTGCCCTCAAGGAGGCTCTAGTCAAAGGGAGGTAAAGCTGAATGAAGGCGGTGCCCCTGGTCCTGGTGTTCCTGAGCTGAGTCTTGGAGAAAGTCCTTCATGGCGCCCCGCTGTAGACAGCATAAGGCAGACAGACCTGCCTGGAGCTTGACCCACCTGGAGCGATCACACCCCCGTGCCTTTTGCTGTCCGACCTCAGTTTTAGGGACAATCCACACCAGCTCTGACTACCATCAGGGCACAACCAGAGGCTTAGTTTAATATGTGACAAAAGTCCAGGAGGGAGACCCTGGACTGGTGCTGGCATAAAAATGAGAATCCCAGAGGCCCTGTACAGGGGGCAGGATGAGCCTAGGGGAACCACCCAGGAAGCACTTCACACGTGTCCGTGTGGCTGCGTGTGCCTGCGCCGGTCCCAGACATGGTGCTACATCTCAGCAGCGTTGTTGGAATGATTGACACGGACTTAGGCTCAATGACCACAGGATGCTAAGATGTGAAAACAGCACACAGAGCATTAGGTGTGGTCTACACGGTACCCCCAGTCAGAAATAAGGGTCAGCTCTCAGTACTTCCATCATGGGCCCTTTGTCAGTTTCCATGGATGCCCGGCTTGGAGGCTGGTGACATGGAGAGTGGAGAGAATGGCGAATCGTCAGGGCACGACACCTGTGGCCCAGGTCTACAACACTGGAGCGTGCTAAAGCATGCCAGGTGGTAACGCACAGCGTGGTTCGACAATCCCCACACGGTATTGTTACGACGTGGATTGTTATGACAATCCCCACGCAGCATTGTTATGATGGCATTGTTATGACAGGGTGGATAGTTCTAGAACTACAGTGTTAGAATTGGTCAGCTGTGGGAAGATGCTGAAGGTGTTTAGCTGAATAAAATATCAGGTTCAGCCATCAGTTATCTCTCTGGGAAAATATCATCCAGAGAAAGGGTGGTACCAAATCTTACTGGGGATAGATCTAAAAAGTAGATGCCAGAAAATAGTGAATGAGAGCCAAAAAA
The DNA here is from genome assembly GCA_007922755.1 of Pedetes capensis. Classification (NCBI taxonomy): domain Eukaryota; kingdom Metazoa; phylum Chordata; class Mammalia; order Rodentia; family Pedetidae; genus Pedetes; species Pedetes capensis. The sequence goes on from VMDO01015611.1 coordinate 23,559, forward strand.
AACAAAAAAAAAAGAAGACTGTGGTGTGAAATAGAAATGGATATTTCTTCTCCCGGCTTGTGCTTTTGAAGTTTGCATGGGAGCTTTATTGACCCTAGACTTTAAAGTTGAAACTGCTGTGTGCTATACATTGAGGACAGAAGTAAGCAAAAGCTTGTGGGTTGGCAACAGTTTTTATCTGGGAGGTAACACAAAATAATGAAGAAAAGTACACACTCTCAGGTATACACATACAAGCTAGCATCCATTATTCTGTGCTGACATAACAAATCTTATTTCATTCACCACCCACCACCGGGAACGGAGGAGCAGTGCTCAGAGTCAGGGGCCGGCACCACACGGTCCTGGGAACCCTCTATTGTTGTTGTTGTTAGGTGCCATCGAGTCGGTATCCAACTCATAGTGACCCTCATAGGGTTTTCAATGGCCGAGTGCTTCGGGATTGCCTTGGGAGTGGATTGCCAGGCTCTTCTCCCATTTTTGCGGTGCTGGGAATTGAACTCAGGACCTCAGACACTGCAGGGCAGCGCTCTACCCACTGAGCTAAATCCCAGCCCCGGGAACCCTCTAAGTCCTCATTTATTCACGGCCATACCAGATGCCCAGTGGAGGCGCCCAGGAAAAGTGTGGACATGAGCCACTACTCAAATGAGTATACACAACACAGCGAGGGGACACAGCCAGCCACTGCTCTTACTGCTGTGGATCTGAGTCTGCTTAAGACAGAAGGAAAACAGATCTTTGGGGACACCAGTTATTGTTGTCAAATGGCAATTACTCAGGACGCACCACACTCCCCCGCCAGTCACAAGGTGTGATGTCAGCACAGGGAGCAGTTGAGGTCTATCTTGTAAGTCCAGCTTCAGGATACTTTGGAAATACAACAGTGAAGACGTCAGCTTGGTATTTTGGTGTTGCAATCCACAGAAAGGAAACGTCTACTAAAATACCTACTGAGAGAGTTTAACGAATTCAGTGACTAAGCAATCAATGATTGAGATGAAATGCAGAGTTTATCCAAGTGACCACAGTGCATGTTACAGAAGGCAGATTTTGGCCCAGTCTGGGTCCTGGCTGCTTGGGTCACACCTCTGACCTCTAGTATCTGCTGGGCACCCACAAGGGTACTGAACAGGCCCAGCTGCCTGGCATGGGAGTGTGGGGGGTACTGATGGAGTATATTATCCCAGCAGAGGTCCTTTGAATCCTTGTTGTTGTTGTTAGGTGCCATCGAGTGGGCATCGGACTCATAGCGACCCTACATACAACAGGTGAACCACTATTGTCAGTGCTTCTCTGCTGATCACAGGATTTTCAACGGCAGATTGATTTTTGGGAGTGGGCTGCCAGGTCCGTCTCCCAAGCCTAAAGTACCTGGGGTTCCTAGGTGGTCTCCCATTCAAGTACTAACCAGGCCCGACCTTGCTTAGCTTCCGAGATCTGATGGGCTCGAACATCACAGGGGTATGGCTTCAGACTATTGTTGTTAGGTGCCGTGGAGTTTGGTCTGACTCATAGCGGCCCTCATATAGTTTTCAATGGCTGATTGTTCAGGGATTGCTTAAGAAGTGGCAGAACTGGAACCGAAGGACATATAGAAAAATACTACTAAGTAAAAGATAGAGAAGACTTGGATGGGAAACTTAGATAGGAAGGGGGGAGGGGGGAAGCATAAGGGAGGGTAAGGGGTAACCTATATGAATAATGTTTATCAAAATTCATATATGGAAATGTCACAATGAAAAGCATGTCAAAATGAATCACATTATAATGTACATTAAAAATTTCTAAAAAAAAAAAAAGTGGATTGCCACATCCTTCTTCATTTTTTGTGGTGCTGGGGGATCAAACCTAGATCCTCAGAGAGTGCAGAGCGGCGCTCCACCAACTGAACTAAACCCCAGCTCTCCTGTGGATTAATTCCATCTAGGGAGCCAACAGAGCGAGACCAAGGTGGGTTAGCCAATGTAATACAAATACTCAGGGTCTCATTTCTTTTTTATTTATTTTTTCCTCTTTTCTTTTTTTCTTTTTCTTGTCTTTTCTTTTTTCTTGTTTTTCTTTTTTTTGCGGTACTGGGGGTTGAACCCAGGGCCTCATGCTTGCATGCTTTGCAAGTGTTGGGCCACTGAGCTGCACCCCTAGCCCATTTTTTTTTACTTTTTGAGGCAGGGTCTCTCTAAATTACTCAGACTGCCTCTGGTCTCGAACTTGCGATCCTCCTGCCTCCACCTCCAGAGCCACTGGGATGACAGGTGTGTGCCACTGCTCCCGGCTAGGGTCTCGTTTCTTTGCCTGCTATGAAATATCTTCTTTTCAGAGAAATACTTGACATTTGTTCTCTGCACAACAAAAACAATTTTTTTAGTTATTAGCTTAAGAAAAATTTATTATTATTCTATTATTTCCAACGATCAAACTATTTCCTTTAATTTAATTGTGGTCATATTCACTTAGAAAGGGAAATCCTCACCTAAATAATGCAATTTTTAAAATTGGTTCATTATATAAAGTCTTGAGATGACCCCCTTAACAGAGGTAGGCGTGGAGCTTCTTGGCGTGGTGAGCACTGTTTCACCCTGACTCTGTGCCCAGGTCGCTGTGACAAGGCGTCCCGGCTCTGCCCTGCCCCTTCTTTTCTCAGCCAGAGGAACATGAGGCAGCCTTCAGGGAAGCCCCACCCCAGCACTGCCTCTGGCCACACTGGCCCTGTCTAGAGACTCTGTAGCGCTCGTGCTTGGTCAGGGGTGTCCTGGCATCCAGGGGAGGGAAGCCAGGAGTGTGGCTGAGAGCAGACGGCTCCCAACAGCCCGGGGTCTTCTGGCCCCACATGCCAATAGTGCCAGGCCTGAGACATGTTGGTTTAGGGACGCAGGTCCAGTGCCAAGTAGGGGGATGACAGGCGATTTCAGGTGAGATCTTGGGCATGTGGGGGCTGTGTTCCCTGTGTCCGGGGAGGGCCAGGTACGTGGCACTCGGGAGTGATCTGCGCCTGGTTCTTTTCCTCCCGCCCACTGCACGTTCTCTCTCTTTGCTTTGTCCTAGAGAAGTGTGAAGGCATCACTCTTAGGGATTAAAGTCAGTGCATCAGTGTGCCAAGGAAATGCAGTTTACCCTTTGCCCATAGTGCTTGGTATGAAACGAGAAAGTGCCCGCCTCAGCCTGGCCTGGGCTCGAACCTCGGTGCTTTTCTCAATGAATTTTCTTCCTTTTCGACCCACTCAAAAGATTGTTGTTTTGAGTTTTTGTGGTTATTATTTATTTTGTTTTGTTTTGTCTTTTCAACCCGAGGGGTTTGGTAAAAATACCTACTTCAAGCCGTGTGCATTTTCTCGCACGATCTTGTGTGCTGTGTTTGGACATAATTTTCTTGACCAGCTCCGTGCTGCCTTTTGCGCATAATGGCGAAGGAGGTCCTTTCAAAGAGCAGCCCGGGGGTGCTGGATTGCACAGAATCTCCCTGTGGACCCATGGCACACACGGGCACACAGCCGCCACACACGCCTACATCCTTCAGCCCCGAACTCATGCATTTGAAAGCCTGTCTTTCCTCCGATTTGAAAGCTGCATCCCTGGGAGAAATATCTCAGCAGTCTTTCTGGGGTTCAAAGTATTTTAGGAAACGCTTTCAGGCCTCTCAAGTCAGTGGAAGAATTTCCGATGAAACACCGCAGAGCCTCCGGGGTCAGCTGCCAGGGGAAAGAGGAACAAATAATCTCTGTCAGGGTAAAAACATAATTTATGTTTTATCAAGAAAGCCGAGAGGAAAGTGATGGTGCCTGGCCTCCGTGCGGACCGCCAGCTCCTTTGTAGCCCGGTGGAGGCTTTGTTAAGAATTCGCTGGGACTCGCTGGCCTCCCCAAGGGCAGAAGTCGCCTGGCTGGGGATGAGCCCCTTGAGGGCTCCGTCGCTGCTGTCCTTTGGCTCAGCGCCACACTTTAAAAGAGTCCTCAGAAGCAGCCAATTTGAGAACTGGAAGAGGCACAGACGCAGTCTCCAGGCTTTACAGAGGAGAAATTTGATGCACAGAGAAAGAAAGTGACTTGCCCAAGGACCCACAGCGAGTTGGTGACAGAAATGTTTTAAACCCAGAATGGCTGGATTTAGTCCACTGTTCTTTTCACAGACTTCATCTCATCCCTGCAAGGGAGAAAAACATAAAAGATTGTATATACTTTTCATCCTCGAAAATATATCATCTCAGTTGTGGCTGCCCCCTCTCCTCCTAGTTGCCAGTCTTCAAAACCAGCACAAGCCTCAGCACACACGTGAAGAATTTTCTGACGTGTCTGTGCTGCGTGGGTCTTGCTCTTTGCTGAATTCCTCTAACACCGTGTGATTGTTCCATTGATAAAGCACATCTATTCTGTGCATGGGAGAAGGACCCAGCTGCCCACTCCCAAAAATCAATCAGCCATTGAAACCCTATGAACGGCAGAGAAGCACTAACAATAGTGTTTCGCCTGTTGTACACAGGGTTGCTATGAGTCAGGTACCGACTGGACGGCACCTAACAACAACAATTCTGTGCATTGTGTTTCCCAAATTATCCACAGGGAAGTAGATCTTTTCTTCTTAAGCTTCTTTATTCTCCATTATAACTTGTAGGTGCATCAAAAAAAATAATGAAATATAATAATTACAATAGCGCACAGAGGCGTGAACCTAGGAACAGCTTCCACTTAAAATCCCAGTGAGGTCCAGGCATGGTGGCTCACACCTGTAATCCCAGAGACCCGGGAAGCCGAGGTAGGAGGATTGAGGGCTTGGGGCCAGAGGCAGCCTGGGTAATGTAGTGAGACCCTATCTCAATAAAATGAATCTCAATAAAATGGGTGCAGCTCAGTTGTACAGCACTTGTAAAGAGTGCACAAGGATTTTTGCTCAGTCCCCCAGTTTCACATAAATGAATAAATAAAATAAATACGTAATAAAATCTCAGTAGAGTCTTGAATTTTTTGGTTATTCACTGATTTAAGGGAATTTACTACATCGGTTTCTTTCTTTCTTGCTTGCTTTCTTGCTTGCTTGCTTTCTTTCTCCTTTTCTTTCTTGTTCTTTTCTTTGTGAAGCTTGGAGGTTTAACCCAAGGTCTTGCTCTACAGCTGGTCTGCTCCCCCAGCTCTTTTTGAATTGTTTTATCTTGACACAGGGTTTCAATAAGTTACCCAGGATGCCCTCAGCCTCGAACCTGTGATGCCTGATCCTCCTGCCTCTGCCTCCTGAGTTGCTGGGAGAGACTACCAGACCTACAGGAGCGTGCTACCAGACCCACAATTCGGTTGGTTTTTAATGAAGAATCCTGGCTATGCATAATAAACCTGCCTCGCTCTCTCCAGGCCTCTGTGCCAATGTTTCTGCCTCTGGAGACTTTTCTTTAGAATAGTCCTTTCTCTCTTAAGAAAACCTTCCTCTTCCTGGTAAAGTGTATTTCCTGATAGCTCTGTATCATTTTGTACCTGCACTGGATTTTCTCTTGTAAAAGGAACAATCACTCTAGAACCCTAACACTAGCACAACACTAGACTTTTTCTGAATTCAATGTGCATCCAGATATAAGACTTCTACAAGGTTGCTTTATGTATTGTGAGAAAATTTTTCCTAGGTTAATATTTATTCATTTACTTTATTTTTCTGGAACTGGGGCATTGAACCCAGGGCCTTATGCATTCTAGTCAAGTACTCTACCCCTCCGCTGGACCCCCCAACCCGTTTTCTGTTTTTTATCCTGAGACAGAGTCCTGGTAAGTTGCTCAGGCTGCCTCTGGCCCCAAAGCCCCGGCTCAGCTTCCAGGGTTGCTGAGAGTACAGGTGTGTATCACAGCGCCCAGTGGTTCAAATAGATCATTCATAAATCTACCCCCAAATGTCTCCATGCTCCCTGGAGTGACCACCGGCACACCGTGCCAAGCTATATCTCATCCCAGAGCACTGGCTCAGCCAGAAAACCTTATGTGGGACCGAGGACTGATGGACACAGGCTGGAATCTTCTAATAAGGATTTTAGAGTTGAGCTTGGAAACCATTATATATCACGCTGTGTATGCTTTCAAAAAAGAAGCAAGGTTTTTCAAAAGGCAATTAGACAATCAGTGATTGATGTCACAAAACAGAGTAAACATATATGGTTTCACGTGGTCCCAATCCTCCACCCAGGAGTGCAAAATCATGCTCTAATGGGAAAAGGAGAAATCTGACATAAAAACCACAGGGGCAAAAAAAAAAGGAAAAGGAAAGAAAGCTTTCAGTATCAAAAATGTTTAGTCTGGATACTAATGTTTATGCCTCTTAGTGCCCAAGAAAATGTGACTCCTCTGAGCCAATAAATCTTGATAATGGCCCTCACTTCCATCCATGGGACACGCCTTGCAATAATCTTTAATTTATGGAAAGGAGAAATTGGTGCTTCAAGTTTGTGCAGCATGGCCCGGCCGGGGTGACAGGAAATCAGTGATGACTCCGAAAGGCCACGGTGGGGGTGCATCCAGCCGAAGACACTCCTTGTGGGCCCCGGGCCACAGGGACAGAACTGCTTATTTGTCAGCTGCCACGCCTTCCCGTCTGTGGCTGGGCACCTCGGGCCCTCCATACTGATGGGTTTGTCAGCTGAGACAGGAAGTGAAAGGAGGCCCCACAGAGCTGCACAAGTCCCAGGGTGACAGGAGAGTCCTATAGCGTCACCTAGACATGGCCCCTTCTCTGTCCCCTCTCAGAGGTGAGGGACTAGGGACCTACAAGTGCATGACTCGCTGAGAACAAGCTTGTAAAATGCCAGCTCCCAGACCACCACTCCGTGGGGAAATGAAGAATGCATCTGCTCATGAACACCTGGGCCACCTCGTGGTCTGAGCCATGAGTGTTTCCTAAATGCGTTTTCGATGCAGTTACCTCACGTTGGGGCTGGGATTTAGCTCAGTTGGTAGAGCGCTGCGCTGCAGTCTCTGAGGTCCCGAGTTCGATTCCCAGCACCACAAAAACGGGAGAAGGACGTGACAATCCACTCCTGATGCAATCCCAAAACAGTCAGCCATTGAAAACCCTATGAGGGTCGCTATGAGTCGGACTCAACTCAATGGCACCTAACAACCACAACAGCAACAACCACCTCACGTTGTGAGTTGAGTGTCCTTTCCAACAAAGGCATTGCGCCTTTGCTCTGCTTCTCAGCCCCTTCCGTCCCTTCCTTCGTAAGGAGATGCAGTGGGTAGTGGTGGGACGGGGACTGCAAGATGGGGGAGTGTGTGTGGGCGATGTTGGGGGGCACAGGCTCAGCTGACTGGGGATCCAATGTCAGAACCAACTCAAGTTCCAGGGTGACAGGAGAGTCCTACAGCGTCACTTAGACATGGCCCCTTCTCTGTCCCCTCTCAGAGGTGAGGGACTAGGGACCTACAAGTGCATGGCTCACTCAGGACAAGTGTATAACTCCCCTGCAAAACACCAGCTGCCAGCCGGGGAGGGAGCTGCTGCCCGTGGCCGCTGTCCCCTCCCACGTTGCAGGAGCAGGTGATGGTGGTGCAGGGGGGTCCACTGAGGACGCAGATGCCCCTGAAGAGGGGTCCGGAGGCCCCTGGTGGGAGGTGAGCCCTGAGAACCAGGACCTGACATGGACCCAGGCTCTGTCACCGGCTCCTCCTGTGGCTCTGGACCAACAACTTCGTCTTTCTCCCTCTCGGTCTCCTCATCTGCACGTTAGGGGTGAAAGAGGAGCACACCTGGGGCTTCGAGGGAGGCAGGCGCCTCTGTCAGGGCTCCCAACATCACCAGGGAAACCGTGGACACCGCCATGCTTCTGACCTGGGAGAAGATGGGGAGGAAGGAAGTCTGAGAGGGTCCCGAGAGACAGGCTGGGGGCGCTGTGCAGGGCCAGGGCTGGAGTGGCACGGTGTTCCTGACACACAGTGGGTGGAAGGACAGGCAGACGGGGTCAGTGGAGCCCCGGCAGACGAGACCAAGAGGCCGGCAGCAGCTGCCCCTCCTCCACGGGGTCTTCCACCCCTGCCAACCCTCAGGCTGGGACATTGTCAGGCCAGCCCACAAATCTCTGTGCCCAGCAGCAAGACTCCCTCATCAAAACACCCCTAAGACTGCTGAAGGGAGGTAGGGGAGTGTGTGTGTGTGGATGGTGTTGGGGGTATGGGCTCAGCCGACTGGGGATCCAATGTTACAATCAACTCAAGTCCCAGTGTGATGGGAGAGTCACCTAGACATGGCCCCTTTTCTGTCCCCTCTCAGCTCTGGCAGCCTGTATGTCCCTGCTCTCAGTGGCAGGGCAGCATGTGGCTGGTTAGACCCCACCTGTCTGCAAAGCACCCAGCAGGGCCACGTCAAAGCCTTTGCATCTGTCCCTCTCAGAAGGACTGCAGTGTGTGTGTGGGAGGAGAGTATTGGAATAACTTCCGCTGCAAACTAAAATTTAGTGAAACGTAGGATCCAGAACATTTCTGAGCCTGCCTGGGAAAGTGTGAAGCAGCAGGAAGGCAGGGAACACTGCAACGGAGTGAAAGGAACGCCTTCTCTTTCTCTTTTAAATTGTATGCAAGCAGTATAAAATTTTTCACCTTTGAAAATATTTATACTGGACTACTCATACCAATGGGAGAAGGGCCTGGCAATCCACTCCCAAGGCAATCCCGAAACAGTCTGCCATTGAAAACCCTATGAGGGTCGCTATGAGTCAGATACCGATTCACTGGCACCTAACAACAACAACAACCCATACCAATATGGGAGAAGGACGTGGCAACCCACTCCCAAGGCAATCCCGATACAATCTGCCATTGAAAACCCTATGAGGGTAGCTATGAGTCAGACACGACTCGACGGCACCTAACAACAACAACAACTCATACCAATGAGACATGACCATAATTCTTTCTGTTTCTGGTTAATACTTCTGGTCCAATTTCAAGGAAATGTCTAGGCCACTGAGCCAGAGCAATGCTAGGAGAAAGGACCTTGGTGTATCTTGGGTTTGGTTGTTTTTTGTTTGTTTGCCTGTATAAAAATGAGTCCCGGATTATTCTACGACCAAGTGCTTTTTGTTTAATCCTTACAATTTCAAGATATTCCAGAAAAATGTTGTCTTTCCACAGTAACTTAGTGCACTTGCTCTACAGAAAGAAAAATTCTTGTGGCATCCTGAAAGAGCTTTGGCCTATGTAGTTGTTTTTCCTGCCCTTCATGCCATGGTATTTTCAGTCGCATCATATGGTTGTGAAAGCTGGACATTGAACGAGGGAGGCAGAAAAAGAATTAATACTTTTGAATTGTGGTGCTGGAGACGTCTATTGAATATATCACGGACTGCCAAAAGAACCAACAAATCTGTCCTAGAAGAAGTGCAACCAGAGTGCTCCTTGGAAGGAAGAATGGCCAGACTGGATCTTACATATTTCTGGCATGTAGTCAGGAGAAATCAATCCCTGGAAAAAGACATCATGTTTGGGAGAGTGGCAGGTCAACGCAAAAGAGGAAAACCGTCCACCAGATGGATTGACACAGTGCCTGCAACAATGGGCTTAAACATAAATAAGATCGTTTGCCTGGCACACAATTGGCAAGTGTTTCCATTTGCTGTACATAGGGTCGCTATGAGTCGCACTGGACTCGACGGCACCTAACAACAACAACAACAGGGACGCAGAATTTCTCTGTATAGAATCCTGGTCGTGGCAACCTTCAATGCCCCCCAGCCCACTGTAACAGTCACTGTGTATCTGACAGACCTGTTTGCGCCGGTTACCCGCATCAGGTTGATGAGGCCTCCACAGGCGCCCACAGGGGAACCGGGAGGTCTCTGCCGCGCAGTGCAGTCTGCGGATCTGCGCGCAGCTCGGGGCCCACATGCCAGGGAGCTCGCGATGCAGGGCTGAGAGGCGTGACCCGCCTGGCCTCTGAGTTTGAGAAATGCCAGAAGGCTGCGTGCAGGCGGCACACTTCTGCCAGCATCGAGGGCTCCGCGGCTTAACGAATCCCAGTAGCAGCCAGAGAGGAGAGGAGGTTTCCGCCTGGAGCCGCAGATCTGCACGGGGGTCCTCTGGAGAGTGCCCGTCCAGTGGTGCCACCTTTCTGCAGAGGCAGGTGAGGTCAAGCCTTCGATTACCATCTAGGCCTTTGACGGGAAACGCAGTTCTGTTGAGCTTGCTGTTGCTGAGCTGAAAAAGAAACGTAGAGATTACTTTTTAAAGGGCTACTAAATTGGAAGAAAGCCTGTGCGCAGCGCGGAGGGCTGGATCCAAGGCATGTGTATAAAGGCACTGATAATGGTTCCCTTGAGGGCTGGGATTTAGCTCAGTTGGTAGAGTGCTGCACTGCAGTCTCTGAGGTCCCGAGTTCAATTCCCAGCACTGCAAAAATGGGAGAAGGGCCTGGCAATCCACTCCCAAGGCAATCCTGAAACAGTCAGCCATTGAAAACCCTATGAGGGTCACTATGAGTCGGATACCGACTCGACGGCACCTAACAACAACAACAACAATTGTTTCCTTGCAGGCTGTGTGGGGCTCCAGCCAGGCTCAGGACGAGACTCTCCTGCATCCCCCAGTGCACCTTTCCATTTTGTGAGGAAGAATCATGACAGGGCATGATACATGTCACCGCTCTGTAAGTTCCTCAGACGCTGAAAAAATGCCATCTAAAAAATGATTTTAGAAGGACAGCGACCGTTTTCCTATCTAAATGAATAAGCATGGCTGCAACAAAGTCACCGCACCATAAGCAAAATAATTTCACTTGTTCTGTTGATTGAGGTGCCTGCTGGCCTGGTTTAGAATGAAGGCACCGGGCCCCTGGGGTTGCCCATGTCACCTCGGGAAGCAGCCGTGGAAGAAGCCTGAATCCCACACCCCAGGATGCGAGGCCCTGGGAACTTTGCCATAGGACCCCATCCCTCTTCCTCCACCCATTGCTTTTTTTTTTCCGGTACTGGGGGTTGAGGCCAGGGCCTCACACTTGCATGATCTGTAAGTGCTGGACCACTGAGCTGCTCCCCCAGCCCTTTTTTTTTTTTTTTTTTTTTGAGACAGGGTCTTGCCAAATTATGCAGACTGCCAGACTGCCATTATGCAGACTGCCTCTGGTCTTGAACTTGCGATCTTCCTGTCGCCGCCTCCCAAGCTGCTGGGATTACAGGCATGTGCCACAGTACCCGGCCCACCCATTGCATTTTTAAAGCCCACTCAAGATATTTTCTCTCATTCTCGTTGCAGAGGTTTGTTTCTGTTTTGTTTTGTTTTCCTAACTCCCAAGACTTTAGCGTTGGAAGTTAATGTCTCAATCCTGTCTTATTTCCACGGTAAAGAGCAGCAGAGATCGCCTCGGAGGAATTACTTGCTCAGCCTACCCCGCGTGTGCTGTCCAAGCGAAGTTCAATGTTATTCAGCTATCTTTTCTGGTCACTACAGGCAAAAGGGGCTGGGATTTAGCTCCGTGGGTAGAGCGCTGCGCTGCAGTCTCTGAGGTCCCGAGTTCAATTCCCAGCACCACAAAAATGGGAGAAGGGCCTGGCAATCCACTCCCAAGGCAATCCCGAAACAGTCAGCCATTGAAAACCCTATGAGGGTCAATATGAGTCGGATACCAACTCGAAGGCACCTAACAACAACAACAACAACAGGCAAAAGAAAATGTCCATCCTTTTCGTCTTGTGGAAAGCAGTTTGTACGTGTCTTCATCCTCATCTTCTGCCCTCTGCAGTGAGAGGCTGGGGTCCGCTCTGCCTATCTGAGAGGCTGGTCAGGCTCCAGAGGGCAGACACTTTGCTTTGCTGGGCTACGGTGTAATATTTACCATCACAAATTTCCTAATGAGAAGTAGGTTCAATATAGATTTGTACTATCGTGGCCATTCATTTCCTCATCCCACTCAATGAAGCCAAATGAAACAAAAACCCTCTCGGTGATATTTCTGAACAATACCATTTTGTGTATACCATCTTCTTTCTGGGCTGGGATTTAGCTTAGTGGGTGGAGCACTGCGCTGCAGTCTCTGAGGTCCTGAGTTCAATTCCCAGCACCGCAAAAATGGGAGAAGGACCTGGCAATCCACTCCCGAGGCAATCCCGAAACAGTCAGCCATTGAAAACCCTATGAGGGTCGCTATGAGTTGGATATCAACTCTACCGCACCTAACAACAACAACAACAACAACAACAACAACATCTTCTTTCTATAGACTGCTAGTGTCCACTTGTGTTAGTCAGGGTGTCTCCTCAAGCTCTGTTTGGATGAAAAAGCAAGTCCCAGACACGTCTTCCCTTGACCCCAAAGCTTGTCAGAGAAGCATTTTAAGGCTGTTTTCAGAAGGGAACAAAAGATTTTGAATGTATGTTGTTTAAATGTATTCGATATTTTCTTATTGTTAATAGGCCAGAAGTCACCTCTCATGGACGACATAGAAAGATTATGGGGTATTAAAGTCACTGGACCAGCCACTGCCCCGGACATCTGCCTCCCAAAGGATGAGTCTGGAGTTTACAGTCAGACAGGGATGCAGCCCCTGAGGAGCATCTTCTTTCAAGGGTCTTATGCGGTTCTTCCGGGGGATCTGTACTGAGAGCCGGAACCATGCCCAGGCTCTGTCCAGAGCCCCAGAACCATGGGTGCCCAGATCTTAGAAAGTCTCCCAAATGGCTGTTTTCACCTTCTTTCTCCTTCTTTCTTCTTTTCCCTGCTCCAGCCCCTTATACCTTTCTTCTTTGTTCTTCTCCTTCTCTACTTTGTTTAAGGCTGCACTTTAGTTAGGTTTAGCTTGACTAAGATTATAATATCAAAGCACAATGGCGTGCTTTCAGCATGCTTGATGTGCGGTTTTGATATTTGCACACACGATGTGAAGATTCAGCCAGGCTAAGCAACACAGCCCTCACCTCACAAAACCATCAGCTGCTTTTCCCAGGAGAGCATTCAAGGTTGACGCTGTTGCCAGTTTCCAAGTGCACATTGTAACTACGGTCTCCATGCTACGTGATAGATCTCCAGAGCTTTTCCTCCTGTCTAGTTGAACCTTGGTGCCCTGGGAGACGCCTCGACTCAACCTCCCACCCCCAGTACCCAGTAACCACATTCTAGTCTTTATTTCTTTGACTAATTTTGATTTCACAGGTGAGACTGTGCAGTACTTGTCCCTCTGTGTGTGGCTTGTGTTGCTTAACATAATGTCCTGTAGGTTCATGTACATTGTCCTAACGTCAAGATTTCTTCCATGTCTTTCATTCTTTCTTTTTTTTTTTCAGTACTGGGGGTTGAACCCAGGGCCTCGTGCCTGCATGCTTTGCAAGTGCTGAACCACTGAACTGCACCCCAAGCCCCCCCTTTTTGTTGTTGTTGTTGTTGTTGTTTGTTTGTTTTGCTTTTTGAGACAGGGTCTCACTAAATTACGCAGGCTGCCTCTGGTCTCGAACTTGTGATCCTCCCGCCTCCACCTCCCGAGCCACTGGGATTACAGGTGTGCGCCACCGCGCTTGGTGCTGATTTCTTCCATTTTTTTAAGCTGAATAGAACTCCATTGCCCAGGCCATTCTGAATACAGTTAATGCAGACGGAGGGAGGTTTGTGTTAGATATTTAGCAACCACTGCCAAACGATAGCTGGGCTGATCTCGAGCTCACTCTAAATGATGGCACCAGGGGGTCAAGCTTCATTCTTTCCTTGAGTGCTTGTTACTGACCAGAGAACAAAGGTTAAACGGTGCACGCGGGGGCACCTCTCAAGGAAGTGGCGGGGCTGTGCACAGCGCGGTCCTGGAGGAGACAGGTCTGACTCTGACCGCAGCCACCCCTTCTTCCTGGGTTATCAGTCACGTGGATGTGCTCCATGGTCTGTCACGAACCTCAGGACACATAGATGTGGGCAGCTAAAGGAGAAGAGGGCAGAAATCAAAGAAAAATAAAAGGGCTTCTTCCATGAACTTTTGGATCCCGATTAATGCCAAAAGGGAGAAGTCATCGTGTCTGCCATCTGGGAACATCTTGAAAGGGGGATAGTGGCAGACACTGACCGCATGAGCTACGCCACCTGTGGCCCTCGTCACTAAGAGGATCAGTTCTCTGCTTCTTTCAGAACTGACACCCTACTGGTCATCCAGTTTTTATTTCTGTTCATGGTAGTAGTTTCTGCCCACGGTCAACTCTGTTTGCCAAAGAGATGATTTTTGGAATAGAGAAAAGGTTCCCAAGAGTAAGGAACATAGGTCACAGTTCAAATGGGTGCCTGTAGCCAGCCAACCTGCAGTGACAGGTAAGGAAAGCGAGGCTGAGTCGTGGGGAACATAGTCCAGGCCAGGCATTGAATCTAAGTTGTTATTAGCACTCCTGTGAACTCAACAGCTAGGGAGGCAGAGGCACAGAGAACCATGAATTTGAGGCCAGAGGCAGCCCACATAACTTAGCAAGACCCTGCCTAAAAACAAAAAATAAATACATAAAACTGGGCTGAGAGAGCAGCCCAGGAGTAGATCACTTGCAAAGTATGGGGTCAATCCTCTAGTACTCCCCCCAAAGTTGTCATGGGCTGCATCTTTTTTGCCTTAAGAATGTGGGCTATATCTTTTTTCCCCTTCCTAAGAGTCTGTCTTGGTTGCACGAAGGTTTCTGCAATAAGATATGTGTAGATTTGATCGTGACATTAGGACAGCTGAACCGGAAATGTTCAGTTAATGTCAGCATTTTTCTAAATTTAACTCCATTGAAAACATATGCCATGCTCTGTGTTTTCACAGTTAATTCTGTTTCCTTAATTTATAGCACTTGTATGCATGTGTGTACATGTGTGTGCGTGTGGGATGTACTGCTTTAGATATCCTTAAATAAGTCCAAACTTCATAAAGTCTTAATTGTATTTATTCTCTATATAGCTAGCATTACCTTTTCCTTGTTCTAACTCTCTTAACCTAGTGATTCATATTTTTTATTCTTTGAACTTTGGATTTGAGGCCTGGTGAAGAAATCTCATTCATTCTCAAAGGTGGCTTTGGGAGATTTCTACTTTTGTCCTTTTAATAGACTCAGACTTGGATAAATCCTTCTTTTCTTCCTCTTCCTATGCCAAGTGGTATACCCAGTAGGTTGCTTTCAGTGTTTAGATCATTTTCATATGAATTATTCCATTTATTAATTTATTTTCAGATAATACATTTCCAAAAAAGTTGAAAGAATGATCCAGCACACAGCCACGTCTCCGTCACTCAGAACTGATGAAGCTGTGTCGTATATTTTTATACATCTTGTAAGAAAATAGATATGATAAGCGCTAGGCACAGTGGTATGCACCTACAACCCCAGAGACTCAGCAAGCTGAGGGAGGAGGATTGCAAGTTCGAGGCCAGAGGCAGCCTGTGTAACTTAGTGACACCCTGACTCAAAATTTAAAGCCAAAAAGTAAAATATGGGCTGGGGGTATAGCTCAGTTGCAGAGTGCTTGCAAAGCATGTGCGAGGACGTGGATATAATGGTCCCCACCTCCTGCACCAAAAAAAGGAAGAAAGAAAATAGATGCATTTAAAGATAAAAACTGTGCAAAGAACAGGAAGCAACTGCACGGAAATCCCATAATGAAACTCACCATCCTGTACGCAAATTACATTTAAATTTTTAAAAATATGCCGGGCGCTGTGGCGCATGCCTGTAATCCCAGCGGCTTGGGAGGCGGAGGCAGGAGGATCTCAAGTTCAAGGCCAGAGGCAGTCTGCATAACTTAGCGAGACCCTGTCTCAAAAAGTAAAAAATGGGCTGAGGGTGCAGCTCAGTGGTCCAGCACTTGCAGAGCATGCAGGCGCGAGGCCCTGGGTTCAACCCCCAGTACTGAAAAAAAAAAATTTTTAATACTATAAAAAATATAAAATTCTTTAACAATTGAAAAAGATAGAAATCCACATACAATAACATAAACAGAAATGAAGAATGAGAGGCGGGGCAGGAAGAAGGAAGTGAAAGAGGGCAGGAAGTTCCTCTACTGCTACTGACTGACCTGTGTGTAGTGTGGGCTTCTGAATCCCTTCCCTCTCTGTGTGAATCATAGCAATGCCGTTGCTGCCACTGTCGGTCCGGTGACCCGCATTGGGTCAGGAGCAGCCAGAAGCCGTGGAGGGTGCTGGAACCCAGCTTCTTCCGCCCAGCCCGGCTCCACCTGCCCCAGCTACCGAGCATCTACAAATATCACAAGTGGAATTATCCCAAAACATCAAAGTAGTCCACAACTTGGGGCGCGTTTTCTTCCTACCTTTTCCTTGCTCTCCAGCAGCTCTGTGGGTCCTGTAGAGCATTCGGGTCCATGAACAGAGGAGATGTGGGAGCCGCTGTGTCCAGCATCTGAGAGAGGCCGGCAGCAGGCCGTGGGTGCCACCTTGACAAGCAGGTGGGGGAACCACTTACTGACTTTTGTGGGCATCAGGGGAGGGAGCCGGCCACGGGGAGGACAGTGGTGTAGCACCGTGTGCTGTGTGACGCTCATTGCCCCACGGAGCTTGAAAAGAAGAGGAAAGGACAGGAAGGGGGAGGGGAAGGGGAAGGGGGAGGGGAAGGGGAAGGGGAAGGGAAGGGAACGGAAGGGACGGGGAGGGGCTCCTGATGACAATGCCTTGCAGGTCCCTTTGGTCAGAGAGACTCAAAGGGAAGCACATTCGTTTTGGTGGGAAAAGGAGGGGAATTATTTGTGAAATCGAAGCAATGTAACCATGCTCCCATCCTCCCCCTGGGCTAATGTTCGGCCATCTTCATGGTAAAGGTCGTGGTCGCCCAGAGAAGAAGGACGAAGACCAAGGCAGTCTTGGGCTTCCTAAGCTCAGCGGTAAGGGGTAGGCATGATTTGAGTAACTGATTAAATAACTGAGTTGTATTTTTTCAGGGCTAGAGACCTCTCTTCACCAAGACTGAGCTGGAGACCCCCCATCTTCAACTTCTTCTGCTTTTTCCTGCTACACTGGTAAATTACTTTTTAAAGTGCCTCAAACCCCACCCAAAAATCAATCTGCCATTGAAAACCCTATGAACAGCAGAGAAGCACTGACCATAGTGTTTTCCCTGTTGTACAGAGGGTCACTATGAGTCAGATACCAACTCAACGGCACCTAACAACAACAACCAGGGAAGGCACTCAGTCCTAGGTCCCAGGGAGGCAGTGAGATTCTGTGAAGGCAATGTCAAAAGTGAACCCAGGATATGAAAGGCGCTCCCTGTCTCTCATGTGCATGCAGCATGTCTACCTTTTATCTGGGCGGATGACTGACGTTCGTGGCTCATCAAAGGCCTGCGAATCTCAGGACTGATGCTTTTCTTCATTTCCTTCCACTCCGAGTAGGTAATTGAAATCGGCCCTACCGTTTCCAACTTTCTATGCAGAGGGAGGCCCAATAGCCCATCTGTTGTGGAAATGTTTGAAAGACACGGAAGGTACATTATTCTTAGCCAGAAGGATTTCTCCTGGTATTTGAAATTGCTTGCAGTCTTTCATCCTCCCTTCCCCCAGCCCCTCAGCCCCATGTTGAGACCATATGCCCAGGGCACACAGTGAACGGTTCCCTTCGCCGCGTGGCGGGGACATCGAGGCTCTGCGGCACCTCACTGAATCAACTCCTCATCAGACTCCATCCCACCGTGTAAAATAACCCTGGGGTGAGATGAGTCATCATACCACAGAGACACCTGCATCTCCATGTTCAATGCAGCGCTTTTCACAATAGCAAAGATATGGAATCAACCAAAGCGCCCTTCAACAGAAGAATGGATAAAAAAACTATGGTATATATACACAATGGAATACTATTCAGCAATCAAGAAAAATGAAATAGGGTCATTCACAGCAAAATGGATGGAATTAGAGAAAATTATTTTAAGTGAACGAACACAAGCTCAGAAAGAGAAACAACACATGTTCTCACTCATATGAGAGAGCTGACTTAAAATTACAAGAAGGAAAAATCATACTCAAAGGTCAGATCACATTAAAAGGGGGGAGGGAAGATAAGAATGAGGTCAATATAAATGGACTAGAAATCGCATGTAATTGTTCTAACAAGATAGAAACAAAGACCACTACAGGAAAAGTTTCTCTCTTAAACAGAAATGGAACCCAAGGACATATAGAAAAATACTATATAGTAAAAGATAGAGAAGACTTGGATGGGAAACTTAGATGGGAAGGGGGGAGGGGGAAAACAGTGGAGGGTAAGGGGTAACCTATATGAATAATGCTTATCAAATTGCATATATGAAAATTGTCACAATGAAAAGCATGTCAAAATGAATCGCATTATGATGTACATTAAAAATTTCTAAAAAAAAAAATAATAATAACCCTGGGGTCAGTAGTGGCTGTTTCAGTGATGTAACGACCAATAGGCAGACATAGATGGAGAGATCACGTAAGCCTGGCAAGCACAAGCACCCACTGTTCTAAGTAGGGTGACCCCCACAGTTGCCCTCCAGTATCTCTCTGGTCACCTGTCTGGCTCATCAGAATTTCACAATGTGGCCATTTTATGTTGTTGTTGTTGTTAGGTGCTGTCGAGTCCTGTCCGACTCATAGTGACCCTCATAGGGTTTTCAATGGCTGGCTGTTTCAGGATTGCCTTGGGAGTGGATTGCCACGTCCTTCTCCCATTTTTGCAGTGCTGGGAATCAAACGCAGGACCTCAGAGTCTGTAGAGCGGCACTCTACTAACTGAGCTAAATCCCAGCCCAGCCATTTTATGGATATTAGTAAATATAATTAAAGTCCTTTTTACTTGCAATTTCTAAGAAACTTTGGTAGTGTTTTTATAGTATTATAATTAGTCTATCTCTCATGTTCTTCTCCTGTCTCCCTTTTTGAGTGTCCAGCTCTCACAACCATATGATGTGACTGAAAATACCATGGCATGAGTCAGGTGCACCTTTGTCTTCAATGTGACATCTCTACTTTTCAATACTCTAAAGAGATCTTTTGCCACAGCTTTTCCCAAAGCAATGCATCTTTTGATTTCTTGACTGCTGCTTTCATGGGTGATGATTGTCGAACCAAGTAAAGCAAAGTCGTGGACAACTTCAATCTTTTCTCCATTTATGGTGAAGTTGCATACTGACCCAGTTGGAAGGAGTTTTGTTTGGTTGATGTTGAGTTGCAACCCATACTGAAGGCTGTGTTCTTTGATCTTCATCAGTAAATGTTTTAAATCTTCTTCATTTTCAAAAAGCAGAGTTGTATCATCTAAACAGGCAGGTTATTAATGAGATTCCTAGGAGAAGAATAGATGCTTTTGAATTGTGGTACTGGAGACCAATATTGAATATACTGTGGACTTCCAAAAGAACCAACAGATCTGTCCTAGAAGAAGTGCAACCAGAGTGCTCCTTGGAAGCAAGGATGGTGAGACTGCATCGTATGTATTTTGGACATGTAGTCAGGAGAGATCAATCTCTGGAGAAGGACATCATGTTTGGGAGAGTGGCAGGTCAATGAATAAAAGGAAAACCCTCCACCAGATGGATTGACACAGTGTCTGCAACAATGGGCTTCAACATAAATAAGATCGTTTGCCTGGCACAGAATCGGGGAGTGTTTCGATCTGCTCCTCATAGGGTCACTTTGAGTCAGACCCAACTCCATGGCACCTGACAACAACAACATCCCCTATGTGTGTTTCAGTTTATTGTGCTGTGGGGGCTTGCATGTTGCTGTGTTGCTGAAAGCTGTGCCACCAGTGTTTTAGGTACCAACAGAGTGACACGTGGTAGACAGGTTTCAGCTGAGCTTCCAGACTAAGACAGCATAGAGGAAAGGACCCAGCAGCCCACTTCTAAAACAATTAGCCATTGAAAAAGCTATGAATAGCAGAGAGGCACTGTCAAATATAGTTCCAGAAACTGAGCCCCTCAGGCTAGAAGATATTCAAGAAACAATTGGGAAAGTGTTGCCTCCTCAAAGTAGAGTTGACCTTAATGACAGAAGCGGAGTAAAGCCCCTGGGACCTCCTCCGACTGATGTGCCGCAATTCAAAATGAGAAGAAACAAAGTGGCTGCAGTAATAGGCTCAAACATAAGATCGTGTGCATGGCACAGTGTTGGGTAGTGTAAAATTCTGTTGTCTTTGAATCAGAACCTACTTGAAGGAACCCAATGATAACAATCAGTCTATAATATTCCATATAATATTCTAGTCATATATGGAATAATATTCCATTCCATATATGAATATGACTGGGATTTAGCTCAGTTGGTAGAGCGCTGCGCTGCAGTCTCTGAGAACTCAGAGTTCAATTCCCAGCACTGCAAAAATGGGAGAAGGGCCTGGCAATCCACTCCCAAGGCAATCCTGAAACAGTCAGCCATTGAAAACCCTATGAGGGTCTCTATGAGTCGGATACCGACTCGACAGCACCTAACAACAACATATAAATATAGCATACATTCTGTAATCAAATTGTCTTTTGAACCACAGAAGTTTTCCCTGATACAGATGAGAATTTTGAATCCTATAATTCTCGGTTTTAGGATTTTTGTTTGTGTTGGTAGTAGCAGTGGTGGTGATTTGTAGGGGGCTTTCTCTAGTATTTTATTTTTATTGGCAATTTTTAATGTACAATTTAATGGGCCTCATGACATTTTCATGCATGCATTTCATTGTACGTTGCTCAGGTGCACTTCCTCCTTGCCTTCCCATGATACCCTCCCCCATGCCTTCCTTCCCCACCAGTGGACCCCCTCCTCCTTAAATGCCATTTTTTTTCTTGCTGAGTGTATCTATCTGTATGTATACATGCTGATTTTGCTGTAAGGACAACATATGTGAATATGTAATATTTCCTTTCTTTTCTCCCATTACCCTTTCTTCTTGCCCCCTCCCCCTTTTCTTTGGTCCATTATCTTCCCCTACTTAGGTTCCATCTTTTCTCATGATCTATATGTTGTAATAATGAATGTATATTGCTATCTAATATCCACAGATGAGAGAAAATATGTGATGTTTGTCTTTCCAGGTCTGATTGATTTCGCTTAAAATGATGATCTCTAGTTCGATCGATCCATTTTACAGAAAAATGCCATAATGTTGCCTTTCTTTATGGCTGAATAAAACTCCATGATGTGTATATGTCACCATTTCCTTATTTACTCATCCATTGATGGACACCTGTGTTGGTTTCTTATGTTGGCTGTTGTGAATAATGCACAATAAACATGGACGAGCAGGTATCGCTGTGGTATATTGACTTATATTTCTTTGGGTATATACCCAGGACTGGGATAGCCTGCTCATATGGTGGTTCCATTTTTAGCTATCTGTGGAACCTCCACGCTGATTTCCAGCATGGCAGCACCAACCTGTCTCCAGTAGTCTAACAGTGAGTGCCACTGGTGCTGGTCATGATTGTGATCATGGCTGCAGAGCCACTGGAGAAAGCTGAAGGCTTTGAACATGTCCCCTCCCAGCCTCACCATTCATGACTTGTCACTGCTCTAGAAAGGAACCTACGCCCCACACCCAGTATCAGGTGAAGGCTGGAGAAGCAGTGGACCGATAGCCTTGCCCCCCATTTCAATCCCATAGCACGTGCTGAATTTCTATCCACCGCCCAGTGAGACGGGAAAGGCCAGGGATTCAAGAGCCAGGGGCGTGGCGTGCTCCCTCACGCCTTCCTGTCTCTCACGTTCCTGCTGCCTGCTGTCCCTTCCACACCTTCCCCACTTACCCTGCGTCTTTTTCCTCATGGGTAATTTTCACTGGAACCCTACAGACATCTTTCAGCCTCATTGCCATTGTTCAGGTTGAAGAACATTGTATAGATCAGCAGCTATCACGAACAAGAGTGGCAGAAGGTATGTACAATGACAGTGATTAAAACTAATAATCAATTAAGTTGAAAACATTTATCATTTAGGTTTTAGCCTGGAGCCTCGATAAACAAACCCTTCACCTGTTGTATGTATGTGGGCAACTGTCACAGCCAATACATTCAGAAGAGTTGAGGAATGACTTCATAAGGATGACGTCCTCTCAATGTGCAGATAATTTTTTTAGCCGAGGTATTAGCACTCATTTGCCGTGAGTAATCAACTGATGTGGTCTCTCCACTGACTCAACACTACTTTGGCCTTCTGTTTCCACACTATCAGCCAATTCTCAATCCACAATTAGAAACTGTGCTGACCCCACCACGTCTCATCCTTGCTCGGAGCTGAAGAGCCCGACTCCTCGGAATCCCAGCTAGGGAAGTGTGAGGTGAGACGGTCCTTCAAGGACGTCCATACTCCATGGAGTCCTGCCCTCCATGTGCCCCTACCCCATATGATATCTGCCCTACATGACACAGAGGCAGGGTGGGAATTTAGTGCAGAATCCAGGTCGTTTTGTGTGTTGGCAAAAGGAATATCAATATCCAGGACCAAATCCAGTTTTGCTCTTGAATGACTCACTTTGACTTTCAAACTACTAGCCCTGACCAGATTATTGTCACTTTATTTTCATAATTTTTGTCTTATCCAGCTTACTTATTCACTATTTTTAATTTCTGTCAAGATATGTTGTAGTCGTTTTGTTAGGTGCCATCGAGTCGTGTCTGACTCATAGCGACCCTTATAGGGTTTTCAATGGCTGATTATTTCGGGATTGCCTTGGGAGTGGATTGCCATGACCTTCTCCCATTTTTGCAGTGCTGGGAATCAAACTCGGGACCTCAGAGATTGCAGAACGGAGCTCTACCAATTGAGCTAAATCCCAGCCCCTGTGAAGATATAGCCACACTTATGACAATAGCAATAATAACCTAATCCTCATTACTACTTTCCGTAACGTAATAAAGCAGGAATAGCAGCATACCTAGCGGAGCCAGGAGTCTGCAGCCCCTCTCCTGAGGCCCACGTTACCCTTGGGAGATAGGCATCGTTGCTGCCCCAAGCCTGTGTGTTTGATTATGCACGATCATGACTCCCTGCTGCCTTGATTCCTTAGACGCACCCAGCCTCCAAGGAAGCTGGAGAGATGGACTCATTGTCATTTTCCACCACTTTGGCTAATACATTTTAAGTGGCTGATTCTCCATGGTCTTCCTAGGTTTGTTGGTGACAGTGTGACCTTCAGTGAGGACAGCCCATCCATCATGATTTGAACTTTTCACTCCATTCCACACTCATCTCAGCTTTGCAAGGAAACCTTTGTACCCAGCCCTGTTTACTACTCATGCGGGAATGCCAATCTGTGTACCTCTGTAGAGCATGAGAAGCCAGGGATGGAGGAAAGAGGACGTGTGTGGTATCTTCAAACTCCAGTGCAGGTGGCCAATGCAAAAATCCATTTGTCATTTGGTGTGTCATCTTAGGGAATAAGGATCATCTACTTTGACTGTACTTTTAAATTGAACCCAACTACCACATTTGTAATGTTGTTGTTGTTGTTGTTGTTGTTAGGTGCCGTCAAGTCGGTATCCGACTCATAGCGACCCTCATAGGGTTTTCAATGGCTGTTTCGGGATTGCCTTGGGAGTGGATTGCCAGGTCCTTCTCCCATTTGTGCGGTGCTGGGAATTGAACTCGGGACCTCAGAGACTGCAGCACAGCGCTCTACCAACTGAGCCAAATCCCAGCCACATTTGCAATAGTGCATTTCTAATAGGAACCTGAAAAATTCCCTTAGCAACTTCTAGATTTTGGAGTTGTCCACATAAACAGAATAAGATGAGATCTGACCTGAAAATTGTATTTGGTAGATATAAAGCAGAGCTTGTAACCACTGCCTCTGGCCCTTCTGAATTCCTGACACAGGGCAGAGGAAATAATCCCCTAGGACTGTGCTGCTGGAATCTTGGAGTCAATTCTCCCAGACGCATGGTAACTTCTAGGGACAGAAATTAAAAGCCTCTAGTAATAGATGGCCTATAGCTGTAGCCCTGTGGCATCTGATTCAGTCAGATCTTAGAAGCTAAGCAGGGTCGGGCCTGGTTAGTCTTGGATGGGAGACCACCTGGGAATACCAGGTAATGTAGGCTGGGGAGACAGACCCGGCAACCCACTCCCAAAAATCAGTCAGCCACTGAAAACCTTATGAAGCGCAGAGAAGCACTGACAATAGTGTTTCGTCTGTTGTACGTAGTGTTGCTAAGAGTCAGATACCAACTCAAAGGCACCTAACAACAACAACAAGTAACAGATGATCCAGCCAACACAAAACTCTTTTCCAAGTTCAAGACCAAAATGAATTTGCCAGCCACTTCCCATTCCTTTAAAAACAAATCCCTGATTCAGAAATGACAGATCTGCAGGGTTCAGGGTAGGTGACAGATATCCAAACGCTTTCCCCAAAATGCAACTTTGGGGCCAGCCAGGATGGTGGCTCTCATTTGATGACTTCCTCTTGTTTCTTATAACTTTTGAGCTTAATAAAATTTCTCTGGGATGCATTTCCAATTCCAATTTCCAATTTAAGTACGTTCCCCAAAAGGGGATAGAAAGCACATTTAGGAGGACATACATGACTGTTTTACAGTTGGTTAGCACAGGATGTGAGAGGAAGCACAGTTTCCACTTCTTTGTTAAAAGTTTCCATATGGAAATGGGAGAAGGACGTGGCAACCCACTCCCAAGGCAATCCCGAAACAATCTGCCATTGAAAACCCTATGAGGGTTGCTATGAGTCGGACACGACTCGACGGCACCTAACAACAACAACATATGACGATTTCTCCTCTCCATTTAAAGTGGAAAGTAATATAAAAGGCATCTTGTGACCAGCGTTCGGTAGGAGCACTAAGAGAAACAGCTGCCAGGTGGGACCTGATGGGCACTTGGCACTCCCCTGCCCTTGCAGTTCCTAGCCTGTGAGGTGGACAGGCAGGTGGGCTCCAGCCTGCATTCTTGGTGAGAGGGGGTCTCCACTTCCTCATCGCCATGGTGCAGAGGGGAAGCAGATGTTACTCCAAACAGAGGGACCTTCCTCATACTTTCAAATAAACTCTTTTTCTAGGGGCAAAAAGACTTCCTAGGATTAAAGTAAAATCCTGGAGAATTATGAGGAGCTTCAAAGCTCAGTTATGCAAACAACTTCCCTGAAAGAGGAGAGTCCGACAGGTAGAGCAGGCATGGGCTTAGCAGAACTATCCTAGTATCTGAAGTGCAGAACCCTGAGTCCCTAAGATAATCCATACATAGCTTACTTCAGCCTCCCAGCAATAAGAAAAGCCATCATTTTTATACCGAACAGGGGAACAAAAGGTCGTGACATGATCTGAATATCACTCAAACCATGAATTTCAGAGTGTCACAAGAGCCTGGTCTTGTCTGGCTCAAAATCCACCATTTTCAAAGCTCTGCTGCCCTGTCCACACTTGCTAAAAGGGGCCATGTGGATTTACGACTCAGCAGTGTGGTTGGGCTTCTTTCAATTTGAGTTCCACTTTATTCTGGTTTCTGAAGCACTCAGACAGATACTTGCCAGATGGGCGATATAAAAATAAAAGCATAACTCGCTGGAAAACGGCGATAGATCCCTTTGTGGAATAAGGCCCGTAATCTTTTATTTATTAAGATGTTAAGTTAAATATTTGAAGAGATCAACGTTTAATTTCAAAAAATCTGTTGAGTTGGAAATGAAGCTCATGGCTTATTGATACCCAATGAGGCAAAATCAGAACGTCTATCACGTCTTTCCGATGGAGTAACTCTTTACCTGCCTACGGAAGAATTTTGTTTCACAGAAATTAAGCACAATAAATTAAGTATCACCCACATTTCTAATTCTTCTCATAAGAAGAGTGTCCCTTTCTCCCCGTGTGTCCATCTCGATCTCCCACAGGGAAGTGATGTTACCCAAAAGCTCAACACAGGAAGCCAGGGTCTCTTATGTCTTGTGACTTTGACATGGAGCTGCTGCTTAAAGAAGTCTCCTTGGCTGGAGGTGGGCTGGGATTTAGCTCAGTTGGCAGAGCGCCGCTCTGCAGTCTCTGAGGTCCCGAGTTCGATTCCCAGCACCACAAACATGGGAGAAGGATGTGGCAACCCACTCCCGAGGCAATCCTGAAAGTCAGCCATTGAAAACCCTATAAGGGTTGCTATGAGTTGGACACAACTCAACAGCACCTAACAACAACAAAAACCTCTCCTGGAGACAGGCTGCCCACTGACACCCAGCACCGACCCTGGGGTGCATAAGGCCATAGGGGCCCTCAAGGTTTAGCTGAGACACCAGATGCAGACTCTCAGGGGACACCAGCAGAGAGCTGTCGGAGACAGCAAAGTCCGTCCCCATTGCTCACCCAAAGGCTTCTAAGGCAATGACATTGTTGTTGCAAAGTAAGGTTTTGTGCACTGTGTCAGGCAGCAAAGCACAGCTGATAAATTAAGAAACAGTACCATTGAATAACTTGTTGTTGTTGTTGTTAGGTGTCCTCAAGTAGTGTCTGACTCATAGCAACCCTCATAGGGTTTTCAATGGAAGATTGTTTTTGGGATTGCCTTGGGAGTATGTTGCCACATCCTTCTCCCATTTTTGCCGTGCTGGGAATTGAACTCGGGACCTCAGAGACTGCAGTGCAGCGCTCTACCAACTGAGCTAAATCCCAGCCCTTGAATAACTTGTTGTTGTTAGGTGCCATCGAGTCGGTATCCGACTCATAGTGACCTTCATAGGGTTTTCAGTGGCTGACTGTTTTGGGATTGCCTTGGGAGTGGATTGCCAGGTCCTTCTCCCATTTTTGCAGTGCTGGGAATTGAACTTGGGACCTCAGAGACTGCAGCGCAGCAGCACTCTACCAACTGAGTTAAATAAATTACAATTATTGACCAGCAGGTGCAACTGGAGAAACAGATAACAGCTTGTAGTGCCTTTGACTTTTGTTTTTAGTACTGGGGGTAGGAGTTGAATCCAGGACCCCACACATAGCCATATATATATATATATATATATATATATATATATATATATCCTGCAGCTGTAGCCCTGTGGCATCCAATCCCACCAGATTTTGGAAGCTAAGAAGCAGGGGTGGGCCTGGTTAGTACCTGGATGGGAGACCGCCTGGGAACACCAGAAGCTGTAGGCTTGGGAGAAGGACCTGGCAACCCCCTCCCAAAAGTCAATCTGCCATTGAAAACCCTATGAACA
>VMDO01015612.1:0-50529 GCA_007922755.1 Pedetes capensis
ATTTGTTAATTTATAGGATAGTTCATTGTCATTATTCTAGGGGGAGGTACATGCTGAATGGGAGGACTTTTCCATGACTGAAAGAAATATGGTGTAATAGTTTTTAAGAGAATGTCCTTAGATGGAGGGAAAAAGGTGACATGGTGTTTAAGAAATCCTTTAATAGACTCTGCTGAGTGGTCCTCATATGGATTATGAACAGTGGGTGAATCCTCAGATGAGAGCAGTGTACCTGATGAGACCATTATGCCTTCATGAGATGGGTCAATTTATAGCAAGAGGTGGTATTATAAGCCCATCAATGTATATAAAATATTTTTTAAAGTTGTATTTGGAGAATTTCTTTAAATGGAATTTTCAGAGCTTTGGAATAGAATGGAGTAAGGAATCTATTGTAACTATCACACAACTCCATCAGTTATCAGTATGTGGACAATCTCCTTTCATCTATGTTTCTCCTTCTTGCACAATTCCCTTCTTTACCCTCCAGCTGCTCCCTCGCCTCCTATTTTTTTGTAAGCAAATCCCAGACATCATAATTAGAAGTATCTTGCTTATTTCAAGGCAGGAGAGACTTACAAAAGAGGATGTTATACTGGAAGTGTGTTCTTAGAATAATGTAAAGAAAGATGTTCTGAAGGTTTGGGTTTTTTGGTTGGAAGGAGATTTTCTCCTCCCTCCCTCCCTCCCTCCCTCTCTTTCTTTCTTTCCCTCCCTCCCCCTGCCTCTCTTTCTGTCATTGTAACCTGGATGGGTCTGCTCTTAGGAGAGGTGATAAGGTATGTAAAAGGAAATTTTATAAAATATTAATACATTACGGTTTCTAGAGTTGAGAGCATGTTTTCAAATAAAGAAAGAATGTCTTTGTGGTGGGAGCTACACAAATGTGTACACCAAGTGGATGTCTAGGCAGAGCTAAGTCTGGGCTGATTTTGAATATTGTTTCAGGATGTATATGTGTTCTGGTGGTGGTAGAGTTCTGAGGTCCATGAGTAAGAAACTTTGCTCTAGCTTTAAAATCAGGTATTATATGAAGTAGAAGTTG
Source organism: Pedetes capensis (assembly GCA_007922755.1). Classification (NCBI taxonomy): domain Eukaryota; kingdom Metazoa; phylum Chordata; class Mammalia; order Rodentia; family Pedetidae; genus Pedetes; species Pedetes capensis. The sequence continues at coordinate 1,046 of VMDO01015612.1, forward strand.
TATTATAGAAAGCTTTTTGGAGCATATACCTATATGAAGAAATAGGACTCTATGGCAAAGTCTTTCTCTTTTCCCCATTCTTTACCTTATCCATGTTTTTTCCATTCTCCAATTCTAGAATTGCCACTTACAGAGCCAGACCTTGAAGCTTTTAGATTTTTATGGTTGTATGGATTTTCACCTTATTTTGTAGTTAGTTTTTCCATAAATAATTATTGATTGCTATAATTGTATAAGATAGACAATATTATCAGTCTGTTTATAAACCTTTGGTGCTGTTTCTCTAAGAGGTTGAATTCTCTTCGGGTTTTGTTAAAAGATTTTTCAGTTTTTAGTGTCAGGAAAGTAGTTGATTTGTACATGATGGTGCTTTTGCTGCTGCTAGAATGTTTATTGAGCACTTGCAATATCCCAGGCTCTGTTTTAAGCAGTTCTCTTCATTAGCTCATTTAATCCTGACACAATCCTATAATTTAGGTGCTTTTATTATTCCCACTTTAGAGAAGAGAAAAAAATAGATCTGAGAGTTTAGTTTACCCTAGTTATATCTAGTAAATGGCAGAACAAGAATTTAAATGCAGGCAGTCCAGTTATCTTGTCCATGTTCTTCATCACTGCAGTTGCTGCCAGTGCCAGATATTCTCAAAATGAGTCGTGTGTGTTTAATTCATTAAAAATATTCCTAAAATATCTCTTAAAATAAGGAAAATTGTACTTGATGAAATGACTTTGTCCTGAAACATAGTTCCTCCTGTTTGTGGACACTGAGCACTTGACTTGAAGCATGCAGGAGAATGGAAAGCTGCATTTGTATACACATAGCATTTCAGGCTTCAGCCCCTTTATCAAAAAGCTTAACTGTTGTGCCCACCTAAGCCCTGAAGCAATAGTAGCACACATTATTGAAGTAACTCTTCTTATCTCCCTGCATGGAAGGGATGGTCCAGGGTTATGATGGGAATAGTTACGTAGAGTGTTATAGCATGTTAAAAAAAGAGATAATTAAAATGGTCAGTTTTTCCTCACCACAACCTTCTGTCTTTATTTGATAACTGATGGAAAATTTCATTTCAGCTACCTCGTTTCATATAATTTAATTATATATTTATACTGATCTGAAAATTTTGGAAAGAAGAGGTGATATAGATGTTCCCTACACATGTAAATGAAAAATTTTGTTTAAAATGGAAAAATTATTTTTACTTATATAAATGTTTTCGTTTTAAAATGCACACTTCCGAAAGATCAGGCTCTGAAGTAGTAGTGAAGTGTGAGGCCGAAAGCGAGCATCATCACTGTAAACACACCTTGACAGAACCTTTCCTAAATTTGTTAATGTTCCTCTAAGACTCTTTTTGTTTATTTTAGCCTCTATACATGGATCTAACTGTACATTCGATTTATTTATTATTATATCTAACTAAATATATTTTGGGTTGGGGTTCAGTTCTGTCCGTAGAGTCCTGTTCTGCACTCTCTGAGGCCCTAAGTTTGATCCCCAGGACCATGATAATGGGAGAAAGACAGGCAGCCCACACCTGAAACAATCCTGAGAAAACCAATCAGCCATTGAAAACTTTGCAAGATTTCCTATGAGTTGGATATGACTCAGTGGCACCTAACAACAAAAAATATCTATTAATGTAAATGGCATTGTATTCTTTAGTTTTTTTTTTTTTATTTAACGATTATTGACATCCTTTGTTCATACATGTAGATCTGACTCATGATTTCTAACGGTCGTGAACAATTCTATTACGTGGATATTTCATAGTTTTAATCTGGTCCCTACTAAGAGACTTGTAAGGTTTGAAATTTCTCTGAATTATATAGAGTGTTATAATGTGCTGCAGTGAAAATTCTTATACCTCCATCATTTGTGGACTTGTCCAATTACTTTCTCAGGTGGTAGATTTTGACTTTTGCTCTTATAGTTGTCCAGGGAGCTACACCAGATTATCCAAGGGCTTTTGGAATGTTTTGTTGGGTATGGCTAGGCTACCATTGCCTTAGAATTTTTGTTAAATATAGTGGTTCCTCTTTAAAGGGAATTAAAGAAGCAAACATAATATCTGCTAAATGGTACCAAAATAGTAAGACCTTTGTAGTTAAACCTCGTGTCTAGCTTTAAGTAGCCTTAATTTGGCCTTTTAATTGAGAATTATTTTATTTTTCTCTCTATTGTTTTATTTTGCCTTACAAAGATGATGGTGAGTTTTACCTATATAAATATGTGCAAATGTAATTATTATTAAAATAATTGTAGCAAATCATTGTTTTACCTCAATAGTAAATGATTTAAATAACCCTTTTTTTGTGGGGATTGGGGTGGGTGTTTGTCTTCCATGTAGTTTATATCCTGGAACCTGGAGATCCTCCTTTGTTACAGCAACCACTACAGACATCCAAATCTGGCATTCAACAAATAATTGAGTGCTTTCGATCAGGTATGATTTAGGATGTATTTTTTAATTATCACATAGTAGTTAACTATCTATAAGGCCTTAGGCCTTAATTTAAAAAAAAAATATATACTTTTGTTTTCTTTTTAGGGTATTTCTGCCATATCTTTAAAACATATAAGTAAATATTGAGTTGATCTAAAAATTCCTTTTCAATACTATGTACTCTATATTTTCAAATTACTTATTATAAAGAAATATGTGGTATATACACTGGTAAAGTGCTTCTGCCTCTTAAAGATCAATTGTTATTTTTTATCATGTTTTTTATAAGCTTGCAAAAGGCAGTAAATTTTTCTGGGTCTTTATAAACTTTAGCATAGTAGATTATTTCTTTAGAATGTCTGACATGTTATTTGTTCGAGATTAATTTATCATCTCTTTAGGCAACTTACCTCCTCAGCCAAATTCTGGAGTTTGAATAATCTTTAGTAAGCACAGGATAGAAAAAAAGACATATTCTAGCCCTGATATCTTGAGATACATTTGTTTGGGTTTTATTTGCATTAGATTATTATAAGAATTGGCTATATAATGCATTAATGTAGTTGCAATGTAGTGCTTTATATGTGTTACTCATGACATACAAGTGATTGAGAACTATTGGAATGCCTGAGTAACCAGTAAGGTCCAAGGTTGCTGTGATTCTTGAGTCCCTTGCCCACCTCTTATAGCTTTGTCTTCTCTGACATTACAGACTATTCAGTCAAATGTGAATAATCAAACACAACTGATGGGCACCTAACTAATGGACACTTAAAGGGTTAGAGTATCTTATCATTACTTTAAAACTTATTATCCTAACAAAAACTCCCTGAAGTTCAAAGGAAAAGATGATTTACGTATAATTGTTTGTTTTGTATTGGTGAGGAATTTTTTTTGAGGTGCTTGTTTTTAAATTGTTAGGGGGAAAAACTGTGCATTTGCTTTACTTTAGGATTCTAAGAAATAGGTTATTTCTTCCCTTTTTTCTTTCCTTTTTTTTTTTTTTTTTTTTTTTCCCTGGTACTGGGATGTTGAACCCAGGGTTTCATGCATGCTTTTTGCAAGTGGGCAACCACTGAGTTGTACTCCCGGGCCACTTTTTACTTCATATTTTGAGACAGAGTCTCGCTAAGTTATGCAGGCTACCTCTGGCCTCAAACTTGCAATCCTCCTACCTCTGCTCAAGTTGCTTGGCTTAAAAGAGTGTGCCAGCACGCCAGGCCTATGTATCTTAATCTAAGTTATAAAGTGTTTCTTTTTCTTTTACTCTCCAGGACTCATTTCTTAGACTTTTATCTATAGTCCTCACAACATTGTCTTTATGTACCCTGCATTTAATTCAGTATCTATTCAGTTATACCATGTCCCTGTCTTTATGTTATATGGTCTTAAAAACTGCTTTAGAATATTTTTTGTTGTTTGATTTTTACTTTTGATAATTGTTCTTGGTTAACAGAAATAATCTGTAGGTCAATAAAATTTTACTCATTAGGGCCATTTATATTTCTGGGTTGGGCTGGGATTTAGCTCAGTGGGTAGAGCGCTGCGCTGCAGTCTCTGAGGCCCCGAGTTCAATTCCCAGCACCACAAAAATGGGAGAAGGGCCTGGCAATCCACTCCCAAGGCAATCCCGAAGCACTCAGCCATTGAAAACCCTATGAGGATCGCTATGAGTCGGATACTGACTCGACGGCACCTAACAACAACAACAATATATTTCTGGGTTAACAGAAGAATGGTTCATTTCTATTAGTTTTAGCTACTTTTAAAATAAGAAGTAAAATTTCTTTTGTTTTTCACACCCTGGAAATGAGAGTAGTAGTTGTTCCTATTTAGTAATATTACTTGCCATAGATTTCTTTTTTATAATTCATAATTTGGAATTAATAAGGTTATTTTATACTGGTTTAATTTGTTATAATGTATACAACGAGAGTAACAATGTTATTTGATTAAGAAGTTAGAATTTAATTCATAAATGCTTTATCTTGTAAAAACTGCCTTTTCAACAAGATTCTATATGCAGAATCCATGTTATTTTTAATTTTGGAAGGTAAATATTTAAAGATGAAATATTTTCATTGCATTGTGGTCATATCTATTTTCTATGTTTGCCATTTCTTTACTATCTAAGCTAAACTGTGAAATGTGTAATCTGAAATGATGTCATTCCGAAACTGTGTTTATCTTTTGAAATCGGTTCTTTTAAAAATGTCCCCAGCAAATTGGTATTTTGAGTTATTTTTTAATGTAGGCAAATTCTGAAAATACTATAATTTTAATACTTTAAATACTTCACAGTTTAAATTAGAGATGATTTAGAAATAGGCTGAGTGGCACAGAAACTAATTTTGGATTAAAAAAAGAATTATTCCATTATCATTTCCCATTCCTCAAGATAGTAATCTCTTGCATTTCTGGATAATGTAAAGTTTACTAAAGTAGCTTTTCTTTAGTACAAAGATGTTTTAAGTCAAGACTGACTAAAACCTTGGGAAGATGGAAGGGAAGTTTGGACTATAGACTAAGATCCTTTCTAACCCTGAGACTGTCAGTTCTCCCTGTGCCACTCTTCTCCTAAGCACACCCTAGATAACTCCTTTTTTTTCTAGGACCTTTCATTTACAAGTAAAGTCACATACATTGCACTTTAAAAATCTATCTTGGTAGTACTATATTATCTTTGAAAGACATTTGAAGATAAAACTCTAAACTCCATCTTTATGCTCTTGTTGATCCACAGAAGCTAAATCAGGATGGACACTAGTAGTATGGTAGGATGTCTACTTTTATCTTCAAGCTTAGACAGTTGTTTTCAGCTACCATATCATTGCTATTTGAGTGTCTCATCTTTTACCACCCACACTGGGCTATCTGTGAGCTAGTATTAATTTCTGCCCAAGCTGGAAGTTCATAAAAGGCTTCTGAGGAAAGAGTTGACTCATTTTTAAGGTCCACCAACTTCATGTGTGCTATCCTGACTGCTTGACCAGTTTTAACCTGTTCTCTTTGCCTGAGACTTCAGCTCTTGCTTTGGACTATTTTCCTTGCTTTAAATTACAAATTCTTCACCTCTGATAATTTTTATTTCTGGATGCTTGATTTGTTAATTAAGTTAAATAGAGTTTCCTTCTGGAATAAGTTACATGTAGCTGTGGGTTAAAATATAATGGAACATAAAAGAATACAGGGCAAAAACTAAGTCTCTTTATGATTTTGTTCTCCATTTCTTTACTCAGTCACCTACTGCTGCATGGTTTATGTGTCTTTTTTCCAGGGACCTTTTATAAATGTACAAATGTATATCCTTCATTTACTTTCCAGTAGATATGGTAGCAGAGTGTACATACTTGGGTACTTTTGCTTTATGGGTAGTAGATTTGGTTATAGATGTTAGTCCAGAGATGCCTCATATTTTTAGAAGGCTGCTGTTTTCTTAGCCACACATTTTCTACTCTGAAATGCCTGATTGTTGGCTGACTTGAAATCTGCTGTTTGCTTTCAGTTCCTGGCTTTTGGTACCACTTTGTGTTCTTTCCTTTGTAGGGTCTTGTCTTGGCTGTGTTGGTACTTCAAAGATCACATTTGTAATTTGATGTCTTCACATTTCTCACCTTTCTTCCAACACTTTCAGTTTATCTTTCTTCCTTTTTGACCTCTTTTTTTCAAACCAAAACAAATTTTTAAATAAAGAAAAGGTGTACTGCCCTTAGATATTTGCTAAGTATCTTTTAGATATTTATTAAATTGAGCTTAATATTCTTTCTTAGTCTCTTAGTCATGTTGTAGAGGCAGAGAAACTGTGGATTGCCCAAAGGTTAGAAAAGAAAAATGGGGGCAGGGGTGTGGAAAGGGTATTCATTTTGTCCAGTATTCAAAACTAGTCTTCCATGTGAAGATGACATCTTCTCCTTAGATTGTTAAGATATATAATAAGAAATAATGTATAACATTATAGAAAAAAGGTTCTACATGTAGAATAAACTAGACCTATCATGTACAAGGGGCTGGGATTTAGCTCAGTGGGTAGATCGCTGCGCTGCAGTCTCTGAGGTCCCGAGTTCAATTCCCAGCACCACAAAAATGGGAGAAGGACCTGACAATCCACTCCCAAGGCAATCCCGAAACTGCCAGCCATTGAAAATCCTATGAGGGTCGCTATGAGTCAGATACCGACTCGACGGCACCCAACAACAACACCACCACCACCACCACCATCATGTACAAGAAACTACATCTTTTTTAACTCTTAGGAATAAATCTTTTATAATATGATAATGTTAGACTGCTGCGCCACACTCTCTGAGGTCCTAGGTTTGATACCCAGCACTGCAAAAATGGGAGAAGGATGTGGCAATCCATTCTTGAAGCAGTCCTGAAACAGCCATTGAAAACTAATGAATAGCAGGGAAGCTCTGACGTAGTGCCAGGCATGGCACAATGTCGGGGAGTGTTTTGTTGGATTGTACGTAGGATTGCTATGAGTCGAACCCACTTGACGGCACCTAACAATAACAACAGGAACCACAGGGAAAAATAAGAATTAATTTTGTGTGATGTTTGCTGTTGTCGTTGTCTTCCTATGTTTCACTTCTTAGAAGTGTTTTCTGTTATTGTTGTTTTTCTGCTTGAAGCAACTTTAATTGCAGTTAGTGTTACCCATGATTGAATGGTTTATATCCCAGTCTTAATTACAGACAAAAGCTTAAGATGGAAGATGCATAGGAGAGTGCCATAATCTATGATGGAAATTTTTTTGATTATTACAATGATAGGAAATTTAAAATGGAACAAGATACTCTTTTGGTTGAATAAGAAAAATGTAGAGTTGTTTGATTTGTTGTTTTTACATTCATCTTCAAAGCATATCCTCTGGGGCTTCAAAGTGTCTCCCTTCCTCAGAGAGCAGGTATTTATATTAGTGTATTCATTTCTCAGGGGCATAGACCATATTCACTTTTATATTTCCAGTGAATAACATTGTGAGTGGCATTTAGTAGGTGCTCAATAAGTACTTTTTAGATTAAACTGAAAGATTCATCAATAGGCACGGTCCCAAAGAAATTTTAGTCTTTTAAGTTTATTGTGGTATGTATAAGTATTCCATCACCAAAAACCTTATCCTTTGGAAGGTGGTTTTTTTTTTGCGGTACTGGGGGTTGAACCCAGGGCCTCATGCTTGCATGCTCTGCAAGTGCTGGACCACTGAGCTGCACCCTCAGCCCATTTTTTTTTACTTTTTGAGACAGGGTCTCGCTAAGTTACGCAGACTGCCTCTGGTCTTGAATTTGGGATTCTCCTGCCTCCGCCTCCCCAGCCGCTGGGATTACAGGTGTGCACCACCGCGACAGGCTGGAAGGTTTTTTTAAGATCCTAATTGATGACCTATGTAGGCAGTAAGTAATGACTTCTAAGATAATTTAAAAACCTAAGGCAAGAAAGAGCAATATAGGAAAAGGAATACCTTGGAAGAAAGCAGCATGTGGCTTTTTGTTTCTCAGGATAAGAGCTGTGGAAGTACTTTTTGTTGCTGTGTAGACCACAACTGTTTTTGTCTCAGATGAGAGGGAATTTTAATATGACAGAGGCACAGTTGGTTGGCCATGCCTAATTGTAAGTGAGCAGAGCAATCAGAAAATGAGAGCTGATTTTGAATAAAACTGTTGTGTCCCTATGGTAAAAACATAACACCTTAAATGGTGACTGAAACTATCTGAGAAAAACTTCTAATGTCTGTGCTTATAGAATGAGAGACATCTTATTTTTCTGATTTGTAAAGTATGTAAGTAGAATTAAAAAATCCTTAGGGCCCATTTTTTGACTCCTAAGTCAATTTTATATAGATCACAAAAGAAGATGTTCTTTAATGTAGAGAGAGAGCTCTCCAAAACGTCATTTAGCAAATGTCAATCAGGCATTATCCTGAGAATTGGGAATGTAATGGTGAGCATCAAGGATATCTTCTCTCTTCTCTAGATCTTCTAGTTTAATGGGGACATATAAAAGTAGTTAAATTACAAGATGATTGGTTAATCTAGTATAGATGTGTAGGGTGTAATGTGAGTACAGGTGAACGATAGTTAAGAGTAAACAGGAGGGGTCAGAGAAGGCTTCCTGGCTGACATAACATCTAACCCTGGATTCTGAAGGTTATTAGAAGTGAGGCAGATTGGGGAAGTAGGAGAATGTTGTAGTCAGGAAAAACATAGATGAAGGCCTACAAAATGAGGGAGAGCGAGAACATGTGTTTTTTCTGTAGACCTAAAAGAAACTTGGTATGCTTGGAGCAACAGTAACTCCTTATATGTGTATTGTGTGTGTGCATGTGTGTTGCAGTAAACATTTATGATAGATAACTAAGATTGCCTACTCAAGTTAGAGACAGATTAGAGGTTTTTCTTCTTTTTAGCAGTACTCTGAGGTTGAACCTAGGACCTTATGCATCCTTTGAAAGCTCTCTACTACTGAGTTGGACCCCTTTCTTAAAGCCCTTTTTAAAAATATTTTTGAGACAAGGTCTTGGTAAGTTACACAGGCTGTCTCTGGCCTTGAACTTGTGATCCTCCTGTCTCTGCATCCCAAATTGCTGGGATTATAGGCATGTACCACTGCGCTTAGCTGAAGAAATACTGTTTTTGGATGTTTATTGGGCATAAAAATGCACTTCCTACTGAGTACACCTATTTTATTAGGCTTAATTAAGAAATTGGTAATGCTTTTGCTTTTCTATGATTGAGGGACTTTGGTAGACCAAGTGGTATGTCTGATTTAGAGATATATTTTTATATTTTTACGCTTGACTGTTTTATGTGTAGCCTCATGTTAATAGACTTTTATGCTTTAAATCTGCTGTGTGCTTTCCATTTAAATCATGAAATAAATTTTTAAGTTAAACAGATTTCTGTGTTCCTCTTTACTCCCTTTCTGGATGCTTTTAAAGGCAGAATTGATGTTTAATATGGGTTTAGCAGAATTTTTTTTTTTTTTTGGACAGGGACTGACTGTGTAGCCCAGGCTGGCCTCAAGCTGGTGACAGTTCTACTGCCTCAGCTAACCAAGTGCTGGGATTACAGGTGTGTGCCACCACACCCAGCTTTAGGAGATCTTTTAATTTAGAAGCAGTGTGCAGAATTTTCCTTTTTTTTTCTTTCCACTGGTACTATACTCAACCAAAATGCAAAGATTATATAGCTCTTTAAGATCGTATAACTAGATAACATTAGATTTAGAATCTCTAAAGAATTAGTAATCTACTGATAATCTGGTAATCACTCTTTTTGCAGTAGAATTTTGAAGGCAGACCTGTCTTCAAAACAATGATAAAAATATACTTTCAAAGTTAAATGTAGATTGAAAAGATTTAATCAGAAATATTTAACTTTTATAGACCCTACAATATTAATTATGCTACTTAAGATAGTTTACACCTTTTAGTAGTTTCGGAGCTTAATAGATAGTTGAATGCTTATTGATTTGACTGAACATCTTACACCGAGATGGTCTGAAAAATATTTTTAGGGTACTTTGTCAATATTAAGTGACAAAATTAAGTCAGTGTTACTATCATTTTTTTTAATTTGGGGAAACACAAAGCACATTATTTAGTAACTTATCTGTGGTGAAGACCTGCAGGAAGTAACAACAGAAGACCTTCCATTTGTGTTTTATTCCTGGTGGAGATTTTATTTTAAATATTGGATGTTTGTTGCTATTTATTTTTTCTATACCTTTTGATCTTCCATCATAATGCTTGGATTCCCTAGATCAGAAGCATTTCTTCAGCAAATATTTATTGAGTAGTATTATAGCAGAACACTTTGTAGTTATAAATAAGAGACTTGATCTTGGGTACTTTGAGTTTTTATAATGTAGTGGAGAAGACAGTCAAGGACCTAGTAATTGCATTGATAATTAATTGCAATTGGGGTAAGAGTTCTGAAGGAGGAAAACCTTGAATAAATTTATACTGCTTATCAAGAGGCCCAAGCAGAATTTGAAATGATCTCTCAGTATGGACAAAGATTCTCTACTATCACACTAAATATCTATAATCCTGTGTTGGCTCAGAGCCTGAAGTTATGTAAACTAAATTTAAAACAAAGAAAAGTCACAGGCAATTCTGTGATACAGTTTTGACTTTTAATAAATTAGTAAAATGTATTGAGAAGCTACTTGTTCACTTCCTAATTCAGAAGAGAGCTGGAACAACCAGCCAAAAGTTTGGCAGGAAGTGATGGGGAACATTTTCCTGCCCTGCTCTAGATCTTTTGAATCAGAATCTCTAGGGAAGGGTTATATACATCTTTATTTCCAATTCAATGTGTAATGATCCTCGGGCAGATGTCAGAACCACTGTATTGCAATGTCCCAAGAATTGATTGGCTGCTGAAATAGAAAAAGAGCACCAATTTAGCTGTCCAAATTGTCAATTTGTAGTAGAATTTTGCTTAGAACTTAGTTTATAACTTGGTTCTAAATATACTGCAATAGAGATTGGCAGTGCCTGTATTTTGTTTTCAAAGAGTAACTGCATTTTTGGGTTATAAAGTGGTTGCTCAATTTAAAAATGCCTGTTAAAAGTTGCCTTTTGTGTTAAGCTTTCCTTTCTTATTCTCCCCAGGAACTAAACAACTTAAACATATTTTATTAAAAGATGTGGACACTATTTTTGAATGTAAATTATGCCGCAGTCTCTTCAGAGGATTACCAAATTTAATTACCCATAAGAAATTTTACTGTCCACCAAGTCTCCAGATGGATGACAGTAAGTTTGCCTTATATATTCAGCTACACATTTTGTAGTTAACTGTTCATACACTGCACCTATACATTTGTATTAAAATGGTGTTGATATTGAATTATAGATAATTTAGTGATGGAGGGTAATAATAGTGAATACTTGCCTTGCTGTTATATTCAGTTTCTTACATACTTTCATATCAGTGTTTTCCGCTGGCCTTTTCCTAGATAATCATAGAAGAGGTTAACTTTATGAGTAATTTATTCATATTAAAATATTGTATATTTTGAGTTTATATGGGCCATATGGTTTTTTCCCAGAATATTTGTTCTAAATTAAATTGTTCTTGAAGGAAGACATTTCTTGATATTTTTGCTTTTTACTTCTTTAACAACTTGTTACCAGGTCTGATTGGTCACTTAGATTCCCCACAAGTAAATGAGAACATTACAAAAAAGCAGCAAAGAATGAGTAAATTAGTTGATTTCTTGGGATTGATTGAGAGCGTTAAAAAATCTTTATTAATCTTTCTAATGTCTTCTGGTCTTGATTTGAAGATCAGTTTTAGTCTCAGTGAAATTTATTTTAATCAGTCATTTTATGAGAATTAGTTTGTGTCACAGAGTAACTTGAGATCAGAAATATCTTTTTGTGTTGAAGGCAGATAGCAGACTAATAAAATCTTTGTGGAACCAAGTATTTGTTGAATTAAATGTATTATTCTTATATGATGAAATTGTTATTAGGTGCCATCAAGTCGGTGTCCGACTCATAGTGACCCTATGTACAACAGGTGAAATAGTATTGTTAGTGCTTCTCTGCTATTTCTAGGGTTTTCAATGGGTGACTGTTTTTTGGGAGTGGGTTGCTGAGTCCTTCTTCCAAGCCTACAGCACCTACTGTTACCAGGCCGTCTCCAATCCATGTACTAACCAGGCCCAACCCTGCTTAGCTTCGGAGATATGACGGGATTGGTCGCCACAGTGGTATGGCTGCAGGCTAGGGTATAGATGAAACAAATATTTCGTACTACTGTTTGGTCTTACTAAACTCTATTTTTCATTGACTTATAAATTAAAAGGTCCATAGGATTTAATTTCCAAATCCAAGCTTTTAATTAAAATACTAATAGAAAATTAATTTTTATTTCTTGGTAGTTATAGTTAGGTTGTAGTGTTAACATATAGTGAAATAGAGAAATGGATTTGCCAGATTATTTTGCACTCTTCTTGGCAATTCTACAAATACTTTTCATCCATTTATTTTATTTTGTTATATATTTTTTGCAGTACTGGGGCCTGAATCCAGGGCCTTGTACATACTTTGCAAGTGCTCTACCACTGAGCTGTACCCACAACCCACTTTTTATTTTTTCTGTTGAGACAAGATCTTGCTAAGTTATACAAGATGCCTCTTGTGATCCTGCTGTCTCAGCCTCCTGAGAAGCTGGGATTATAGGCATGTGCCACCACACCCAGTACACTACCCATTTCAAAAAGACACATGAGTCAATTAGAAGAGCTATAATGAATCACTTTGTGATTTCTTAATAGATATTAGATTTGGTAATGTATTTGTAGCTAGATTTTATTTAGAGTTTTATGTGGAAACATAACCATATTAGACAATTCTGTTACAGTAGGCCATGTGGTTGCCTATAGAAGGTGCAAATATTGTACAAATAATAAAACCAGCTCTGTTTTTGAAATACATCTATAGTTTTCAACCATTAATTTTAGTAAAAAACCAGTGTCATGTTAAGACATAGTAGGACTGAGTTCCAATAATCCATAGATCATGCCATTACTGTTTATATAATTGCTGGCCAACACTTCTTTTTTTTCGGTAAAATGTTCCTCATATGATTAAACTACATTAGTTATTAAGGCTTTTGTTAATAAGTATACAATTCTAGTTTATTAAAAAATCATATTTATTTATATAGCAACATTCTTCATTATGTTTTACTCATCCTGGATTAAGAGAAATTTAAGTTGCCTTTGCTAGTCTAATATGCAGTACTATTTTTGTTGTTTAGAACATCCATGTGCTTATACATTTTATAATAAGGACAGTTATAAGGAGAAGTAGCTCTTCAGATTGTACCTTCCTTAACATTTGTGTACCATCATGAGAATTTAAATTAAAGCAGATTTTAGTTTAGCTAATATTAGTTTCTATGTTTACAAAATACTGAAACTTAGATGTTCTTTTAAAAGTAAATATGCACCAGTAATACAGTAAAATTTAAGATAAATTTTCATAATATATTTAAAAGAATTAAAGGGATAAAGCAGGCCAGTTATTTCAGATAAAAATATTGTTTTTTTCCCTTAACAGACCTTCCTGATGTAAATGATAAACAAAGCCAAGCCATAAATGATCTCCTAGAAGCCATATATCCAAGTGTGGACAAGCGAGAGTATATTATTAAGCTAGAACCCATAGAAACTAATCAAAATGCAGTGTTTCAATATATTTCAAGGGCTGATAATCCTGCTGAGGTCACAGAGTCAAGCAGTACTCCTGAACAAACAGAAGTTCAAATTCAGGAAACTAATGTGGAGCAGTCTAAAACAGTACAAGTTACAGATACAGAGGTGGAAACTATAGAACCCCCTCCTGTTGAGCTTGTTGCAGATGAAGTTACACCTACATCTGATGAACAACCTCAGGAATCACAGGCTGATGTGGAAACTTCAGACAATTCTGATTTTGGTCACCAATTGATATGTTGTCTTTGTAGAAAAGAATTCAATTCTAGACGAGGTGTTCGTCGTCACATTCGAAAAGTACACAAGAAAAAGATGGAAGAACTAAAAAAGTACATTGAAACACGAAAGAATACAAACCAATCCTCTAAAGGACGCAGTAAGAATGTTCTAGTTTCATTAAGTAGGAGTTGTCCAGTATGTTGTAAATCATTTGCTACAAAAGCAAATGTAAGGAGGCATTTTGATGAAGTTCATAGAGGACTAAGGAGAGATTCAATTACTCCTGATATAGCAACAAAGCCTGGGCAACCTTTGTTCCTGGATTCTGTTTCTCCTAAAAAATCTTTTAAGACTCGAAAACAAAAGTCGTCTTCAAAGGCTGAATACAACTTAACTGCATGCAAATGCCTCCTTTGCAAGAGGAAATATAGTTCACAAATAATGCTTAAGAGACATATGCAAATTGTCCACAAGATAACTCTCTCTGGGACAAACTCGAAAAGAGAGAAAGGCCCTAATAATACTGCCAACAGTTCAGAAATAAAAGTTAAAGTTGAACCAGCAGATTCTGTAGAATCTTCACCCCCTTCCATTACCCATTCTCTGCAGAATGAATTAAAGGGAACAAATCATTCAAATGAAAAAAAGAACACACCGGCAGCACAGAAAAATAAAGTTAAACAAGACTCTGAAAGCCCTAAATCAACTAGTCCGTCAGCTGCAGGTGGCCAGCAAAAAACCAGGAAACCAAAACTTTCAGCTGGCTTTGACTTTAAGCAACTTTACTGTAAACTTTGTAAACGTCAGTTTACTTCCAAACAGAACTTGACTAAACACATCGAGTTGCACACAGATGGAAATAACATTTATGTTAAATTCTACAAGTGTCCTCTTTGCACTTACGAAACTCGTCGGAAACGTGATGTGATTCGGCATATAACTGTGGTTCATAAAAAGTCATCTCGCTATCTTGGGAAAATAACAGCCAGTTTAGAGATCAGAGCTATAAAAAAGCCTATTGATTTTGTTCTAAATAAAGTGGCGAAAAGGGGCCCTTCGAGGGATGAAGCAAAACATACTGATTCAAAACATGATGGCACATCTAACTCTCCTAGTAAAAAGTATGAAGTAGCTGACGTCGGTATTGAAGTAAAAGTCACAAAAAACTTTTCTCTTCACAGATGCAATAAATGTGGAAAGGCATTTGCCAAAAAGACTTACCTTGAACATCATAAGAAAACTCATAAGGCAAATGCTTCCAATTCACCTGAAGGAAACAAAACCAAAGGCCGAAGTACAAGATCTAAGGCTCTTGTCTGGTGAGGAACAGTTACAGAGTTTTGCTTTTTTTCCCTCATCGAACTAAAAAAAAAAATCATTTGACCATAATTTATAGCTGGTTTCATTTTAACACATATTTGCTTTCATATATCTTATGGCAGTGGGAACTGTAAGAGTGATGTGCATATTGCATTTACCTCTGCAGTAACCTTTATTCCAGTGGCTTGGGAACAAAAGTTAACTTCAGAACTTACCTTCCACAGAACAATGCAATGTAGTCATAGGTAGATGGCACAGGGTGGATGCTTTCCTTTCAATGTTGTAAAATATTTACATTTATTTGGGCATGTTTACAATAGAAAGCTTGTGTTTAACTAACTTTGCACAGGTTTAATTTGATTCATTGACTTAGTCTACTAATTAAGACATTGTAGGAAAGTTAAATATATTAGGATGAATTTTTGAAGGCAGTAACTATAGGAAAAATATTTTGAGGCACTGTAATTATGGTAAAAATCTGTGATGGCTAAATAAAGTGCTGCACGTGGAAAAAAATTCCCCAAATATGATTTGGAATGATTAGCATTTATTACTTACTTTTAACACAGTGCTTCTGGGCAGAGGGGAAAGTTGGTTAGTAAGAGTTTGGATTTCTTTTTTTTTTCTCCTTGGGAGTATGTGTTAGCAACTATTTTTTAGTCTTGATCTATAGATAAAAATGATATTTAGGTCCAGAAACTCTTATTTTTCCCTTTTTATTTAATAATCTTTTTGGTAATCATTTCAACATAGTTAATATTATTAAGGATATATATATATGTGTGTGTGTATATACATATATGTATATATATGTGTATATATATATACACACACACACATACATGGTTGTGCATTCCAAGAAAAGTAAAATCCATATTTGAGAGAAAAAATATTAATTTTTTAAGGAAAGTTTTAAAAAATGCAATATAAGATAAGAAGTAGACTCCCTGTACTTGTTTTTGCCAGTCTTTACATATTTTTAAACTTTACCTTCAGTACTTGTGTCCCTTGCATTAAGGCATTTAATGTATTTAGTGTTAGTTTCAATTTCAGATTCTGAAGCAAAATACTTAGTTTGAGTGCTTAGGAGGTTAAATGCTGTGGTTTGATTATCATACCTTTTTTTACTTGTGTGGAAAACCGTCTATACCATCTTTTAGAAGTCATTTACTATTATGTAATTTAAAACCAAGGTTTTATTGGTAAACTCAAAAGTGTTCATTTATTCCCATTTCTCCTCAGATAACTTCAAGTGATGTACGAAAAGGTTTGGAGTTCATTTTTGTGGAAAGACTTTAAATTGTTAGAACCACTAAGCGTCTTCACATGGTACTATGAGGAAAAAAGGAAAAACATTTTCATAAATTTTCAACTATAACTGCTGTTTTCTGACTAAAATAATAACCATCTAACTAGTTTCTAAGGCGGTGCCTATTCCAGCACTTTCAAGTAGCTGTGACAGTACACGTTGTCACCAAAGTTCATCAGCTAGCTATCTTGACCTTGTACATTTGGTCAACAGTTTGCAAAATGTTGCAAATTTTGTTTTTGAAATAATTTGTTGATTAAAATAGTCAACAACCTGAAGAAAATAACATTTTTAATTGACAAAGAACTTTATATCTTTAGTGATTTAAGTTTTATTTCACTTTATTTGGCAAAATTTTTATCTAGATTTTATAGATACATGATTTTCTAGTGAGTGCATGTTAGGAACAAAAGACAAATTAGTATCAACACATTATATTTAGCCTACTAAATATTTATAATAATTTTTACATCCATTTATTTTTAACTAGTTCTCCAGCACTTAAATGTTTGAAAGTTTTATTCTAAAATATACTGCAGGAAAGTTCCAGCTTATTTTCTTGCATAGATCATTACATTTTTCATTTGTAAACATCTGAGATTTTATAAAAATTAAACATTCCCATTTTTCTTTAAACTTTATATAAAGCACTTTAATGATAGAAGCAACCTTATTTTTCAGTTTCTATTTTTTTAAAGACCACACATTTGCTAATGTTTATATGAAGATAGTGAATAGCTTACTGATATTTTATGGATGCAGACAATCCATGCTCAACCACTTCTTATGTTACTAGTTTATTTCTTTAAATATTACTAAAAAAGGAAGATAGGGGTGTAAACCCTGGTTTTTTTTCTCCTAAGAAAAAATTTAAATGACCATTTTAGATAATATTTGATTCCTATTGTAAAATTTAGAAAATAATGAATTCTTATCCATTTTTGTAATCAAGATTCTAGGAAAAAGTACATTTATCTTTATGAAATTTTGGGCAGGTTTTTGTGTATCAATATTTTGTACTTCTTAGGGAATGTTTTATTTTTTAGTAATTTGTGTCAAATTATAAATTTAAAAGGTACAGCAGAAAATATACCATGATTTTATATAGGTTCACACCTGTACTTAGGATGGACTCTGTCCATCTATATACATTTTGTATAAAATTTTAAATGTTAAAAAGATCCAGAAGATCATAATAAAATGCTTCTACAGCTAAAAACACATTTACCCTTCTCAGTGCTTTGCACTAAAATATACTGTGAAAGGAAATTAGACTGTAACTGTTCCTGGAAATGTTCTATATTGAATGTACATGTTCTTGTTGGAAAAATGTACTATATGTGATGGAAATAAACCAGACTCAAAGTTATTTCAGCTAAATGTGCTTCAACAAAGGTGCATTGGTTGAAACTTAAATGTTTTATTATCAAACTTAAATTTATTCAGTAACTATGAGCAGCTACACTTGAATTATATCCTGCTAGTTTTATTTTTAAGAATTAGAGTGATGATTTCTCTTTAATTTAAAACATTACTTTTCCACAGATGGAAAATTTGTACTTATAGGTCTAACTTTAATGACTAATAGCATAATATATTTAGGGACTAAATGTATAGATGGTATTTCATTTATAAACCATCTTCATTAGTTGCATATTATTAAACCTGTATTTTTGACTTTTGTAAGGTGTTATCTTTTTATGCATTCCTACACACAAAACATACTCTTTGTCAGCCTTTTCCACTGTACTGTACTTGTTAAGTACTATAGAGAAGAAAGAAAAATAATCTGTTATTGGAGGAGGAAAGGCCAATTGCTGAAGTCCCTTACTCCATTCACCAGTTTCCACAGGACCCCTCACAGTATGTTTCTTTCATAGTAATTCATGGACCACAGAAAAGGACCTTAGAAGGGGAAAAGAGGGTTCCAAGAACTGTCAAAATTTTTATCTGGAGCTTGGTGCTATGGCGTACATCTGTAATCCCAGCTGCTGAAGAGGCTTAGGAGGAGGATCACAAGTTTGAGACCAGAAGCAGCCTATACAATTTAGCAAGATCTTGTCTCAAAAAAATAAAAAAGATGCTAGGAGTGCAGCCTAGGAATATACAGCAGCAGTCCCGAACCCTGGCACCAGGGACTGGTTTCACGGAAGACAGCTTTTCCATGACCTGGGGTGGGTGTGGGCATGGTTTTGGGAAGATACCAGCGATAGTGAACGGGTGTAAATACAGATGAAGCTTTGCTGGCCCATCTGCTACTCATTTCCTGCTGTGCAGCCCAGTTCCTAATAAGCCACAGGCCCAGTACCAATCGTTGGCCCGAGTTGGGGACTCTTGATATAGAGCACTTACCTAGCATGTGAGGAGGCTTTGAGTTCAAACCCCCAGTGCTGGAAAAAAAAAAAAAATTATCTGGGTCGTATAGAAAAAATAGCACTGGGTCAGGAATGGCCTACGTCAGAAGGATCTAGAGAGATTGGGAACAAACATTTCATCATAATAGGAATTGTGACAGGCAAATCAGAGGCTAAAAGCACTAATTTAGACAAGTACAGCAAGGAAAAGTATTTTTTTCTGTTCATTTCTGATCTTGATCTTAGTTTTTGGTTTATTTTGATTTTATATCTGTCATTTCAGAGGTTCAGGCTTGAGGCTGTTGAGAACAAGAAGCCTAGTAAATTTGTGCCAGAAGCTTTTCTGCACACAAGCTATATGAACAAACATAGTTTTTTGTTGTGAGGAGCCACTTAGTAGATACACTAGCCATCAGAAACTGCTTGTTTTATATTAAGACCTCTGGCTATAAAATTCATTCTACTTTTGCTGCTATTTCAGCAAAGTTTAAAAGTTGGGCATGGTGGTGCATCCCTGTAATCCCTGTACTTAAGTGGTGGAGGTAGGAGGATCATGAGGTCCAGGCCAGCCTGGCCTGCATGGTGAGTTCTAGACCAGCCTGGGCAGCAGAGTAAGATCCTGCCTCAAAAAAGTTTTTCTATAGAATTTATGTTCTTTCCTAAAGATGCCTCCCATCCCTAAGTGGGATGGAAGAGGAGAAACGGTTAACAGATAGAGCTTGGCTTTGCACTTCAAGTTCATGAGTTTGGATAGTACAAGTGAAAGCTGGATGAGGTCTGGCTGACAGTGGACAAATATTCATTAGAATGTGCAGGTATACCTTGAATCCATAAACATTTTGGCTCAGGCCTCTTTTTTTCCTCCCTTTATGAAGAAAATATTTGAAAAAACATAAATTACTCATCCTTAATTTTTAGCTTTTTTTGTTTATATGAGCTAACTTTTTGTTTGACACAGATCTTAATTGGTGAAAATTACCTTCACATTTCTTAAAAGGAAAATATTGGTACTTGTTACATTGCTTTGCAGGCACAAGACAGTTCTACTCAGTTTGCTTTAAAACTATGGATGTAGTAGCAGAAAGTTGTGGTTTTGCTATGGCTTTGTTATGGGTTACAGAGAGAGGAATTTTCCTATAAGTGTTACAGCAAATATGTATGAAAATAGGTACAAATGGATATCATTTTCTGTTGTGAAGTTGCAAGAGATATTTTCAGATACCATGACCACTGAAAATGGGATAGAAATGCTTCTAAAACTTTAGATAATAAGTTCCTAGATTTCCTGTATGCCCATGGAAATTATGAAGTTTTCAGGATCAGGGGGTCCAACCCTTTTGTCACATCGAGTAAAGAGGAATTGTCTTGGGCTGCACATAAGTTACATGCTGTAGTTAGTATACATAATAAGGGGTAAATGATGAAGAAAATAAATGCTAAAAACCACAGGACATTAAAAGATTTCTGTGGGGCTGCATTACTAGCTGTCTTGGACTGTGTGTAGCACATGTGCCGCAGGCTGGGCCTGCCTGTTCTAGAGCCCTATTTTGGAGTTGTAGAAGTTACTTTTCTAATGGAATCCATAGACTATGAAGATTATGATTTAGGCATGACTCTCACAGTTGATCTGAAGCCCAGGTGCAGGATATATGCAGCATAATGTTAATGGGGCTGTCAGACAAAATCCTTCTGTACTCTGCTGTTCTTTCTCCTCTCTCTGACTTTAAGAGCTAAAAGGAGCAAGGATCAGTAACCTTAGGATACACTTGTTACTTTGGTTTGTAAGGCATTAGGCACAAGGTAAAATGGAGAATAAAGACATGGTTCACTTAAACTTATTATCGATTATTTTGGCTTTTCTAACTTTATAAATTCATCTTTGCTCATAATTTATCATTTTCTTCTGAGATTCCAGCTCTTATCTTGCCTTTTCCTTTTATATTTAATTAAAAAGAGATCATTAGTGTTAAGATAGTGAAAAAATTTTTTTAGGGGGTAAGGTCAGATTGTGGAAAGTGCAGCTTCTTCAAACTTTTTCCTCTGGAGCAGTGGGATACTTTAACACCATAGGTGCATCTAGTTGGGGGGAAAAAGCCCAAAGTTGGACGTTTTGCTGTTTGTACCCATTCAGTGAATTAATTTGCATGATGGTGGGTTTTTAATTTTTTATTTATTTATTTTTTGATGTCTTGATAAGTTCATACCGTGCCTATCACATTTCATGTGTGCCTAGACACTTTGAGTAAATGTTTGGGAATGGTACTAAAGCTAATAGTAGCCTTTCTATCTCAGAATTGTACTGTCATATACTTTGACACTTTGGGTCTTAATTTCATAAACTTTCATTATCTTAATACTGATGGATCTTATTCATTCTAGAAAATGCCTGCTAATACTAAGATGGGAATTTATGAAAGTGAAGATAATTCTTAGTAATAGCTAATAACATTTATGTAGTGCTTATTGTTTGCTAAGTACTCTGCTGACACTTTGTTTTATTTTTTTGCTGTACTGGAGGTTGAACCCAGGGCTTCGTGCTTGCATGCTTTGCAAGTGCTGGACCACTGAGCTGCACCCCCAGCCCATTTTTTTACTTTTCTTGGGATATCACCAAATTACACAGGCTGCCTCTGGTCTTGAACTTGCGATCCTCCTGCCTCCACCTCCTGAGCCACTGGGATTACAGGCGTATGCCACCGTGCCTGGCCTCTGCTGACACTTTATGTACATAATGCCCCTAATCCTACCAACAGTCCTGTGAAGTAAGACCTGTTTCTTCATTATTTCTATTGTACAGAAAGAAGATTGAAGCTTAGAGTTCAGTGATGTACACAGGCTCACATAGCTAGTAGGAGACTTGATCCTACATCTCCACAACAAAGTCAGGATCTCTTAGTTAATGCAACCTTACATGTACACACTTCATCATTGGCAAAGCATACTCAGTATATTGTTACCTTATTTAAAGCTTACAGTAATGATCAGGAGCTAGATTAGTTGGTGAAATTTTTGCATTTGCAAATAATTTCCTGTGTGACCTTGTGGACGTTCACTGTGCCTTCATGACCTGACCTCTAAAATGGGTGTATTTCTTCCTTTATAGGTTGGTTCTGAGGATAAATGAAAAATACATTCAAAATATTTAGGACAGTACCTGGCATGTTACCATAAAGGTTTTATGTTATTATAAATGACTTGTATATTCACATGCAAAATTTATTACCTCCTAATTTAGATGGAAATTTGAGCATTAGAAGAGAACTTTATTGCCACACATCACGTTTTACCTGCAGGTTTTGTATTTAATTGGGATATTGAAAATAATCAACTGTTTGCTATGAATTCCAGTCAGATGTTAGTAATTCATTCTTACAAATTTTTCGTTTGTCTTAAAAAGGCATTAAGGAGTTCTAAGCACATTCATTGTAAATTAGGCTTTGTTTTTATGGCTGTTCCCCAGAATAACTCATCTGTCTCAAAAATCTCAGTATTTGTTCCATCACAGAAATATTTTGGTCATGTGTAAAAATACTGACATGGAGCAAATATTAATTGAATGATGTTACTGACATATTTTTATAAAACAGAACCTATGTGGTACTAGTTGAAAGAAAGCTTTGTTATGGAAAATAGATTCTTGAGAAGAGCATAATTTAGCTGAGTCAGGAACTTCTTTGGTGAATATGTCATGAAGAGATTAAAAAAAGGGCACTCATCAAAGGCCTTCCCAGTGGTAGTCCTTAGTGGCAGTACTCCAAATTTCAGTTAAGATCTTACTACTATTAGATGATCTTCTGGGAGAGTTTACCCTCATACCTGATTGTTCTTAATCTTGTTTTTTAAATGATAAAGTGATGATTTTGGAACTTTTAGTTTTTAGAGACTTATAATTTGCATCTCCAAAGAACCTTTGTCTCTAGGTTTGGGTGAATTTTACATCTGATCTGGTGCTTGTATTCTTACATCTGGATTATGTGGAATTTTAATAGTTCTAATGCCTACACCCGTACCCCTGTGGCATTCGATCTCATCAGATCTTGGAAGCTAAGCAGGGTCAGACTTGGATAGTACTTGGATTGGAGATTGCCTAGTAACACCAGGTGCTATAGGCTTTGGAGAAGGACCCAGCAACCCACTCCAAAAAACAAAAAAACAACAAAAACCCCAATCATTGAAAACTGTATGAATATCAGAGAAGCATGACAGTAGTGTTTTGTCTGTTGTACATAGGGTCTCTATGAGTCGGACACCAACTCAATGGCACCTAATAACAACACAACAATAGTTCTGATACTAAAATGCTTTTTTGTATCAGGTGGTTGTTGTTGTTGTTGGGTGCCCTCGAGTTGGTATCCGACTCATAGCTACCCTCACAGGGTTTTCAATGGCTGATTGTTTCGGGATTGCCTTGGGAATGGATTGCCAGGCCCTTCTCCCATTTTTGCGGTGCTGGGAATTGAACTCGGGACCTCAGAGACTGCAGCATAGCACGCTACCAACTGAGGTAAATGCCAGCCCCTTCGTATTAGGTATCTGAGGCATATTTCTGGCACACAAAACATTGTAATGCTTAAGCAATAGAATGATGCAATTGAAAAAATAACCAGCTAACCAAACAAAAACTCACTTTGGATGTTTGAGTAATAACAACTTGCATTTTGGTTGGGGCTCCTACTCCATATAATCTGGTAACACTTTCAGTATAAGAATATGTAATGATGTTCAGATCAGAAATTATTACTTTAAAATGAACCTTAAGTACATACAGCTTGCATTACAGTCCAGGTTTTGAATATTAGACTAATCCTTCCTATCTGTGGGGTTCTACTGAAAATAAGCTCTGAGAAATAGAGCTGTATCTTTTAGTCAGGTTTTCTTAGCTGTACAAATATGTCCGTGAGGCTCTTCTTGGGTAGGTAGGTGCTTTGGCAGACCTGAACTCTAGAGTTCCTACTAGTTGTGACTAGTAGCTTTTATTTTGGATGGGAATAAAAAGCAAATAATACTGCTAAAGTAACAATAGCAAAGTACTAGGAACAGTGTGCACAGGTGATTGAATTGCATGAAATAAAGACTTAAGAGTTTTTTTATGTAGTTTAATTTTTGACATACAAGTTAGGGAATAAAGACTTTTGTTGGAGAGTAGCCATGTTTTTGTGGCTTTTGCTTATTAGATACTGTGTTGAGTTCCTTGGGATGCAACCCACTGGACATTTGTAGATATTTGGGAATTTCTGAGCATTCTCCTTTGCTTTGTATGGGCATGCTTTGAGGAGATAAAATAGGCCAAAAGGGCTCTAAAATTAAGAACGCATTTAGTGAAATTTTAATAATAATTTTTAAGACTTAGATTCTCAAGTTATACTCTCCACAAAACATGTTCATAATCTCCCAATTTGTCCTTTCTTTGCCTGGCCATCTTGACTGGTCAGCCATTGTTCAGTGTGATTCTAAGAGAACCAGTTGACTTAATTTGCCACAGAATTTTCATACAAAAAGATTTATGTAGACATAAAAGCAAAGAATTTTTAAAGGAGATAGTTTTCCTGTAACTGCTCTGGATCGATTTTTAATTTCTAAGTGCACAATTCTAATATTGAGTTGTTAATTTTTAAAGTTTGTTGTTGTTGTTAGTTGCTGTCCAGTTGGTATCTGACTCATAGCGACCCTCATAGGGTTTTCAATGGTTGACTGTTTCAGGATTGCCTTGGGAGTGGATTGCCAGGCACTTCTCCCATTTATGCGGTACTGGGAATTGAACTTGGGACCTCAGAGGCTGCAGCGCAGCGCTCTACCAACTGAGCTAAATCCCAGCCCCTTTTAAAGTTTAGGATACTTCTTTGAAGGCCCTTCTTTCTAGAACAGTAATTAGGGCTCCATAACATGGTATCCAAACCGCAGGAGCCACAAAATTTGAGTCCCACAAGCTTAGACCTTGCCATGTCATCTAGTTGCAGTTGTGTGAATGCATGTCCACCATACTTACAAATAATGTATTATGATTTTTTTTGTTGTTTTAAGCACAGGATTTTACTTGGTCTATAGCTAGTAAGGGGCAGTTTATTAGAAGGCTTTCTATGGGGTAAATAAGGGAGATAGAAATGGCCAAGCCTTATGGGAATCCAGGAGTAGTTGTACTACTTGACTTCACTATATAGATTTCAAGTAGGTAAGTGTTACGGAAAATAGGAAAAATCAATGGAACTGTGGTGACAGAGTGTTGCCTTCTTATTTGTGAAAGTATGGCTTCTCTGTTGCTGGTAGCCCTTTTAAACTCTGCTCTTCATTTTAAAAAGCTATCTTACTGTATATCTTCTCAATGTAATTGTAAGCACCTCATTATTTCTGCCTTCTGCAGTGTCAGTGTTGTTCAGCTACTTTCTCTCTCTGTATAGATTGAGTTCACAGTCTTGGAAAATCTCATTGGTTCAGTTAGATACATTGCCTGGTGGGCAAATCTCCCAAGCCAAGTTTTTTCACAGGTTGCTGGCCAGTCCATAGATTTGCTGCTCATAGGACAGGTGCTCTCTGCCGGTCCTGTCATTTGTAACCAGGGCATTGGACATGGCTCTGAGCCAAAACAGAAGGAATCTTCTGATGTAAATCTTTTTAAAAAGGACAGTGCTAGAATGTAATAAGCTTTCTAATGTACATACTTTTTTTCCTTTTTAAAGGTGCTCAAGAGTAGTCTCAACTGTTATATCAACGCAGCATTAACAATCCCTTCCATACCGAGAAAATGTGGGAAAGAGTCCTTTGATCAGCATCTGCAGTTTGTTTTCTGCACTGTGTCGTGCCATTTCCATCTTTAGCTTTGTAGATTCAGGGATGGCCTAAAGTTTTCATTGAGAAAGAGCTGTTACATTTCCTATAGCAGCATATTAAGCTAGTCTGTCAATTGCTTCTGTTTTCCAGACACACACATTTATGCTGTACAGTTTGAATTGGTGAGTTAGTAAATCCTAAATCCTTAAAGTATTATTCCTGCTTTTCTACTTGTGTTTTTGGCATTTGGGCTAATTCTGGAATAGCTGCTTTATATCCTGTCACTCATTCCTTCAGCAACAGACACTGTTGAGTTTCCATCGTGTGCCATCATCCGCTCCTTTAGGGAAAAAGAATCACAATGGTTAAAGTATGGGATTTTAAGAACCAGGCCAACCTGAGGTCAAGTCATTTACTAACTAGCTGTGTAGTTTGGAGAAGTTATTTAATCTTTCTAAACTTCAATTATTTTGTCTTTAAAATAACATTAGAAACTAGCTCATAGGTAGTATAGTATATATGATATACTTAGCACAGTGCCTCATTCAAGAGCTCAACAAATAATTATTACTGTTATAGTGATCACTAAAATTGATATCAATTTTCTGCTGAAATATTTTCTAGCAGTTTCTTCTTATCTTGCTTTGCCATTTGTTGTTTGTTGCCTTTCTATCAGCATTAATCCAACCGTTTAATGACAACTCAGATGTAATGTCTATAGTAAAACCAAGATATACAGTAGTTTATTAAGTTAGAGCATAACATTATTTTATGGACCTTTCATCTGTGCTGCAATTTGATGCCATTTTTGGCAGCATCTTTTGTTAAGTGTTCAATATTTGCTGGCCTTTTTGATGGTTTACTTCCTCATGATAAGTGTGTTATTGAACAATATGTAGTTTTGAGTAGTGAAAGTCAGACCAGCCTGCCTGCCCGCCTGCCTTCCCTTGGTAAATATTAGGCTGTATGTACATGAACATATTTTGAGTTTACAAACAAGAATTATGTCTTGTCTTTGTGTTACCAATGCTTACAGTGTCCTTGGCAAATAATAGGTACTAAAGAAATGTTGAAGGAAGGAGAGAGGGAGGGTAGGAACATTACATCAGTTATTTTCAGGCTTATCAGTAGTCTACAGTCTGTCTGTGCTTTTACTACTTTTCCCATTATTTCATCTTCTAATATGCAGAGCTTCTCTACCTGTGAGTTCCTCTTCATTTCTATTATTTATGGCCTGTATTGCCTGCATTCTTTGTGTGAGCCTCCTAGCTTATGCCATTGTTACTAAGTTATAATGATAAGTTCAAATTCATGGCAGTACTGTATTGACTATGTTAATTGATAATTAATTGCACACTGTATGGGTATATGTTTAATGATTTTTGGGTAATTCTTTTTAAGACTTACCTTTATTCATACCTATCAAATTGTATGAAATGCAGCATGTCTTCTCAGTAACTCAAACATATCTCTTTTCAAATGTTCCTGACGTATGTGTTCACTGTTTCAATTATTCTCACCCCTACCTCCTAATTATCTAGGCTCATTAGAATCTTGGCAAATACCTTGACATCTTTCTCTTACATTCTATTTATAATCAGTGATCAGTGTCTATCCAGCTTGACTCTGAATGTTTTTTATATTTGGCTCCTCTTTGCCATCGCCATCTTTAGTAGTTTAATGCAGATTCTTTTTTGTTTTGTTTTTGTTCTTTTGTTTTTTGAGACAGGGTCTCATATGTAGCCCAGGCTAGCCTGGGACTCATGGAGTTCAGTCTGTCCTCGAGCTTTTGATCCTCTTGTCTCAGCCCTCTGAGTGCTGGGATTATAGGAGTGTGCTGCCGTACCCAGCCACTGTACATTCTTATCTCTTACCTTCATTATTGTAATAAGTCTCTTATCAGACCTCTTCTGTAAACTGTCTTCCAAGATGTTGCTGGCTTCCTAAAACACAGATCTGTTGTTACTGTATGTTCATCACATGACTAATTTACTAATGCTTCAATTCTCAGCTTAAATATTGCTTATAAGTAAAAATAATGTGAAATTTAGATTCTACGGTATTTCTCTTCTGCAATTATGTTTTGTCTTTTCCTATTGTCATCTAGTACAGTTTGTAATTATGCTTATATTTGTGAGTTGATTTGTTTAATGTCTACCTTCCTTCCAAAGAGATTTACATTTGAGACTCTGGAGTTATGTAGACCTTGTGCCCGGCACAATGCTTAGAACACAATAAGGCTTATTTGTGGAATGAGTGGTTGGATGACAACTTACCAGTATAGGAACATAGATAACAAAGGCAGAGATGTTACAGGGTTCTAGAATCTTCTTAGATTCTCACAGACTTTTGTCTGTAGTTCTAGTCTTTCTAAAATAGTAATGGGCTTCTTCTTTCTGCCTTTGGCATTTATTACCCCCAGGATAGAAATCAATAATTATATTACCTCATATTCACGCTTGAGGGAAGGCTCTGTGGACCCTTGGTAACCAGAGGAACCAGGGTTAATGATGATTCAATCATAATAATTTTAGAATCATACTTATCTCACAGGGGCAGTTTACATTTCTAAGGAAACTAATCAAGTAACACGTTACTAGACTTTTTTCTTGTCTACATATTACTTCTATGTATTTCTACAGAAGGCTTTTTGGGGAAAGTGGCTCTGAAGCTAGATCTTGGAATCATTTTGTCTCTATAAGAATTGTGCACTCCTTAAGGTTAGGGGCTTCATATGAGCATCCAATATATAGCTTCCTATTAAGCATCTTATAGGACTGGGATTTAGCTCAGTTGGTAGAGCGCTGCGCTGCAGTCTCTGAGGTCCTAAGTTCAATTCCTAGCACTGTAAAAATGGGAGAAGGGCCTGGCAATCCACTCCCAAGGCAATCCCAAAACAGTCAGCCAATGAAAACCCTATGAGAGTCGCTATGAGTCAGATACCAACTCGACGGCACCTAATAACAACAATTAAGCGTCTTAGGAAGTAATTTATTTAAATTGGCTTTTTAGATAACAGCAGCTTCTCCTCAAGTTCTAAAGCTTAAAAACAAAACTATTGAATGGGACCTTTGCAAATGATATACTTTTCTTCCTTCATAAACCAAGTTTGTTCATCCATAGTCACCAAGATTAGGTTAAATTTGGAACATAGAGAATGAATAAATGCTAATGAATGTGTGAATTTAATTCACTGGCTCAACTTAATTGGCCTTTTAAATTTCTTAATCTTGCCAGGTGTGGTGGCTCATGCCTATAACTTCAGCACTCAAGAAGTGAAGGCAGGAGGATTTTGAATTTGAGGCCAGCCTTGGCTATGAACCTCTACCTTAAAACAAACAGCATTTTTTTTCTTCCATCTTCCTACTTATCCTTTTATTCATCTATGTACACTTGACCAACTGCTTTATACCAAGGACTGTGACAAGCATTTTAGATTTGAAGATAAACAAGACTTGGTCACTTTCAAGAAGTATAATTGTAGATTTTTTTTCATGTGTTTCATAGTAGCTCTGTATTCAAGACTAAGTATCTGTTGGACACTCTATACACACACACACACACACACACACACACACACACACACACACACACATATTTATTAGTTTTTTTTGACGGTCTCTTTTTGTAGCCCATGCTGGCCTCAAATTTATCCTCCTGGCTCAGCCTCCAAGTGCTGGGATTATAGGCATGTGCCAGGATTATAGGAATATGCCACTATGCCTAGTTTATGTGAATGTCCCTTAATCACTGTATCAAAAACCAAATTATCTTTCAGTCTGTACTTCCTCTTATGTTTCCTTTCTTACAAATGTATACTACCTGATTATTTATGCTAGAACTACAGAATTCATCCTTGGCTTCTTTTACACCCAAAACACATTTCATCATTTTCTTAGTCTGGTATTTCTGCTTTCTTAGTATCTCGTGAAATCTGCCTATTTTTTTCCCCCCTGAGCTCTGCTCTTTCCTTAGTTTAGGTCAACTTTAACCTCATACCTGCATTAGCACTAAGGTAATAGCTTTCTAATTGACCCCTGTTCCACTTTGTCCCTCTTTTGTCCATTACACTATACTGAAGGCAGAGGGATTTTTCCAAAGTGCAAAACCTTCACTCATGCTTTTTTCCAAAGGCCCTGTTGCTTTAGCTTGGAATATCCCTTGTATTGCCCACCCCTCCTCTTTCACGGCTCATCTTCCTTGTCTTTATGTAAGGCAGGAATAGATGTTCCTTCAGCATACTCATCCCTTTGTAGCAGTTACTGCAGTGTGTCATGATTACCTGTGAATTTAGGTCTCACTAGCTAGACTGAAGCCCATTCATCCTTGTGTTCTCAGTGCCTAGCATAGTCCTGGAACAAAATATGTGACCAGTAGCTTTGTGGATAGAGTGAATTTTGGATAGAATTTTGGATAGTTAAGTGACTGGCAAAACTGTTCTAGAAACATGCCAAGATCCTCATTCTCTGATTATTACTGAGAGAAGCATTACTAGTTTTATCTTTACTCTTAACTTGGACTCTAAACACACATTTGCATACTTAGATTACATGGTGTCATAATCTGTAAAGTTGATAAAGTATTTTCCATATTTTTGTTCTAATGTTTTTTTATTTTTTAACTTTGATGCTGATTGAAATGACTAAATTGCCCTCCTGTATGACTCTTACCATGTTAATTTAAAAAATCACAAGTTTGTGTTCGTGGTACCTTGTGATTTCAAATTTATTTTGTTCCAACAAAGAACCAGTGAGTCTCTGGAGAAGGGCATCCTTCTGGGTTGACCTCAACTTAAATAATGTTAAATTTAATATTTAATATTAAAATAATATTAAATTTATGGGAGAAGGACCTGGCAATCCACTCCCAAGGCAATCCCGAAACAATCTGCTATTAAAAACCCTATGAGGGTCGCTATGAGTCAGATACTGACTCGATGGCACCTAACAACAACAACAATATTAAATTTAAAATTTAATATTTTATTTTATTAAACTTAAATATTTTGGTAAATATTTTAATTAAGTATGCAGATTTGTTTACTTTTGCAAAATAGAGTGCCTAAAATACTATAAACATAACATCTTATTTTCAATATGCTAGAGGGGTTTGGTATTTTAAAATGTTCTGTATTCTGATAAAACTAAAATTTCTTAAGTTATACTAGTGATTAGTTATTTAAACAGGGTATGAATTCAAACTACCTATCCTGTGAAAACCTGAAAATGTACACATGCCTGGGCTCCATCCTTGTCTATCAGATTGCAACTCCTGGTGATGTGGACTGAACCTCTGTATACAAGTTGAGTCATCTCTTGTCTAAAGTGCTTGAGACCAGAAGTATTTCAGATTTGAGATTTCTTTTTTTTTTTTTTTTGATTGTGGAATATGTGCATATACATAATGAGATATCTAGGGAATGGAACCCAAGTCTAAACATGAAATTTATGTTTCATATACAATTAATGCACATGTCCTGAAGGTAATTTTATGTAGTATTTTTAGTGAGTCTATATTTTGACTTTGACCTGTCACACGAGTGTGTAGGGTCATGTCAACACCCCAAAAGTTTTGGATTGGAGGATTTCTGATTTTGGATTTTTGGGTTAGGGATACTCAACCTATATTTTGTACTAATTACCCAGTTGATTTGATGGGCTAACCAGATCTGATGGACTCTAAAAACTTAAAGAAGCTCAAACCTTAACATATATACAGATCATGTGGAACTTTATTAAAATGTAGATCTGACTGAGTAAGTCTTGGTTAGGACCTGAGATTTCCCCATTCCAACAAGTTTTCATGCACTGTTCATGCTGCTGATCTGTAATCCATACTTTGAGTGTTAAGGCTATAAAGATTAGCGCACTGCGCGCGTGTGTGTGTGTGTGTGTGTGTGTGTGTGTGTGTGTGTGTATGTATGTGTGTGTGGTTGCAGTACTGGGGGGCTGAACTCAGGGACTTGCACATACTCTTTGAACACACACTACCACTGAGTTGCACCACTAATCCCTTTTTCATTTTTTATCTTGAGATAGGGTCTCGCTAAGTTTCACAGGCTGCCTCTGGCCTTGAACCTGTGATCCTCTTGCCTCTGCCTTCCTAGTTGCTGGGATTACAGATGTACACCACTGTGCCCAGCTGCCCCCTATATTTTTAAAGATTGCCTTAAAAAAAAAAAAGTTAGTATACCTATACCTACTCCTGTTTACTTTATAATATGTAAGTTTCTTGGGCTTTAGATCCAGTCTAGAATGGTTTTGTTTTGGATATTTTCTTTCATTAAAATTTCAGGACACAGAGGATGAACCTTTGCCTTTTATTTCCTTGACTATCAGATGTATAACATGAATTCTAAAGTAATTTCTCATTCTTGACCCTCTTGGCAGCTATGTTGTTTAAGGTCAAATGAAAATAAATATGTAGACAGCAGGTCATTTGTTCAGAGACCCTGTTGCCTCTTAAAAATAAAACATTACCCTGTAAAGATTGCATATATTTTATTTTCAGTATGGTATTGTTAGTGGTACTCCTGCAGCCGTAGCCATGTGGCATCCAATCCTGTCAAATCTCAGAAGCTAAGCAGGGTCGGGTAGGGTCAGGAGACGGACCTGGTAACCCACTCCCAAAAATCAGTTAGCCATTGAAAACCCTATGAACAGCAGAGAAGCACTGACAGTAGTGTTTCGCCTGTTGTGTATAGGGTCACTGGTTCGGATACCGACTACACAGCACCTAACAACAACAACAACAACAACAACATTGTTAGTGGTAGGTGTGTTTATTAGTCTCCAGGTGTTAATTGACAGCTTTTTTCATAACTACTTTTAAAATAGGTTTATTTAAAAAACTTACTTTTTTTCTTTCCAAGTCCTTTTCATACAATTTTTAATTTGATGTGTTTAGTTATTGTTAGGTGCCATCAAGTTGGTGTCTGATTCATGGCAACCCTACGTACAACAGGCAAAATACTATTGCCAGTGCTTCTCTCCTATTCATAGGGTTTTCAGTGGCTGATTGTTTTTTGGGAGTGGGTTGCCAGGCCCTTCTCCCAAGCCTACAGCACCTGGTATTCCCATGCGGTCTCCCATCCAAGTACTAACCAGATCCGATCTTGCTTAGCTTCAAGATCTGATGGGATCTGAGGCTACAGTGGTACGGCTGCAGGCCAATGTGTTTTATAGATAGGTGGAAATAGTTTTGTAGCCTTTAAATAACTAAATTATCTTTGCTGCTAAGAATTAAAAATGACCCAAATTTTACTCAAGTTGATTAAAGGAGGTAAGGCATCTGGGACTATGATACATGACAGCAGGTTTGCTGCTATGACTAGTTGCTTTGGGGACTGTAGAGAAGTGGCAACAAGATTTGTTTACCTGTTAGTGATGCATAGGTGGTGCCCTAGGCATGCAGGCCAACAAGTGTTTACTAAATCAAGTTAACCCAGATTCCTTCTTAGCTTCTTGAATTATGCAAGCATTTGTATTGCATGTTAATTAAAGAGTTTATTACTCATAAGACTTGTATTTGGAATTAGATATTCATTTGCATTTTAAAGACTGAAAATTTCCGTTTAAAATGTAGTGACTAGAAGATGAAAAGTTGTTTAAAATATCATCAGGGAACGGGTTAGTAATAATAAGCAAATTAAACTTTTTTTTTCTCTGTAGAGGCTGTTCACCTATCAAAAGTCAAAATATTCCATGAGTATTCTTCAGATTTTGCTGGCTTTGGATAACTTGCTTTATTCATTCCATTCCATAGACATACCAAGCTCCAGCTTTGTGCCAGGCAGCATCAGGTCCTAGGGATACAAATAGAAGCAACAGTTCCTCCTCTCAGGTACTGTGGAAGAATATTGCATTATAAGGAGACAGAGTAGAATGTTAAGGCACACCAAGGGATTGAGAAAGACTTCTTTAATTCCCCAACTCATCCTTGAGTTTTGAAAGAGTCAGCTAGGCAGAAAAAATTCCCAGGTAGGTTCAGAGACATGAAACCACATGTAAATTAAGGGAGGAATGTAAGACAAGGCAATGGACAAATTAAAAAGAATCTTATGGACCAAGTAAGTGGTAGTTTGAACCATATTTTCAAGATTAGGAGTAGCTGTTGAAGTATTTTATTTAATTTTTTTGCAGTACTGGGGGCTGAACCTAGGGCCTCACATATCCTTTACAAGTGCTCTTACCACTGAGCTGCACACAAAGCCCCTTTTTTATTTTTTTATTTTGAGACGGTCCTGTTAAGTTACGCAGACTGCTTCTGACCTCAAACTCGCAATCCTTCTGCCTCAGCCTTCTGAATCACTGGGATTACAAGCCTACACCACCATGCCCTACTGGTTGGGTAGGGACATCTCACTGCCCTAAGGAGACCAAATTGGAGTGGGGTGGAAAGGTAAGGTATGTGGTGGGGAGATAAGAACCAGTGTCAGCACACTAAAGTGATAGGGCTTAAAATTCAGGTAAAATTCAGGTGCCTATAGCACCTGGTGTTCCCAGGTGGTCTCCCATCCAAAGACTAACCAGGCCTGACCCTGCTTAGATTCCAAGATCTGATGGAATTGGATCCCACAGTGGTACAGCTGCAGGCTTTAAAAGCCTTCTTTATATTTGTCATTCTTTCTTGCCATATGCCAACATTTTAGAGATAAATTTTGTTTAGCAATATCTTACAAGGTTTTTCAGTTAGGTTACCAGTTAGGTTACAGCAGCATCAGCAGCAACATACACATATGTACATCCTCTTCGTCCAAGTGATAATGAATACCTTGGGTTTATATTTTTGTACTTTGCTGAAAGTAAAGTTGTTATACGTTATTCCTTTGGGTTTATAAGATTACTAGATCACTGAGAAAGATACATTTTTTTTAGCTGACATTTATTTTTTATGTAGTAATACCAATAGCATTCTTTTTCATCAGGCAGACCCAATGCATAATCTTCATGGAAAAGTAAAACCGGCACCTCTTGATTTCCTGGTTTTGTGTTTTTTGGGTGGAGCTGACTCCTGAATACGAAGGTTGTGATAGGAAATAATATTAGGTACTTGCAAGAGAATACTGGAAAAGATTGCCAAACATCCTGTATGATTTTCTCATGCCTTGGGGCTCTGCCTTGTTCAAAAGTGGGATCTGCATGCATGTTGATCTTGTATTTGAACCTAGTCAGTCAGTTTTGATATATTACTAGCATATCACCCCCTCTGTAACATTCTATAAAGAAAATTTGGCAACCCAAGATTTGAAAAATGATTTTGAATGTATTTAGCCAAGTTACTACTTAGAACCAAACTGACTAAAACTAAATTCATGATCCTACTACCTACTACTAATACTGCCAGTATTTTCCTAGAACTGACTCTCCTTGCTGATTCCTTCACTTTGTCCCTGCTGCCCCCATCACTTTGCTTATTACACAGACTTCAAAAGTCTGGTTCTGCTATGAATCTGTTCTTGACAGTTCCATCCCATGGAAATTTCTTTGTCCCTTGAGCTCATATCTGCCTTACCATTTATTTTTCACTTTTACCCTTTATGTTATTACTGCCTTATTGATTACATTGCCCCCATGCTTAGAGTCTAAGCTCTTGGAGACCAAAACTTGCAGTTTAAACCTATGCCATATAGGGTTATGAATGAAGGGACCAGCAGGCCTATCCCCTTTGTCTCTGTCCTGCAAAGTGTCAGTGAGTTTCTGCTCCTTTCCAGTTTCTTCTTCATTTGCTGCTTTTCCTGGTCTAAGCCTTCTGTTGCTCTACTCTTGCTGCTTCTGGTTCTGTTAAGATCTTTTGTTTAGGAAGATTATGGATGATTTTTAGAGGATTCTTGGGCTAATTCTGTGAGAATAAAGGATGATTTTTCAGCTTTTTCCTATCAGGATCTATTTTTAAACTCTACCATAAAAATATATCTCTTCATACTTTTAGTATTTATTCATTTGTCAGAATGTTTTGAGAGTACATATCTTAGTAATAGTTTGAATATATAAAAAGGAAATTAACCAGATTTTTACTTAGTGCAGAATGGAAAGAAGAAAAACATTGTCAAATTTACAAACATGAATTTTCTTCCAGACTCTTGATTACGTTGCTGTTTTTATAGCCTGATGCAAATGGTGCAGGCAGAAGTGTAAATAATTGTGTTATGTAAGTTGCTGCAAAGTAAGGCTTATAGTTTTTTTTTTTTTGATGACATTTTGTGAATACCTTCTTTTGAGCCATAATTCTGTTGAGTGTAGATGGACAATTTAGAGTCTAGAGATTTGCTATGATGTCATTATAAAATGGAGAAATAAGCCAGGTGTGGTAGCACATCCCTGTAATCCCAGCAGCGTGGGAGGCGGAGGTAGGAGTATCGATTTTGAGGCCAGAGGCAGCTTGTGTAATTTAGCAAGACGCTGTCTCCAAATAAAAAATAAAAATGGGCTGGGGGTGTGGCTCAGTGGTACAGTACTTGCAAAAGCATGTGTGGGGCCCTGTGTTTAACTCCTCCATACCATAATAAAAAAACAAATAAGATGGAGAAAATTGAGGTAAGTGATTGCACAGGTCACATGTGTAGTTAATGAAGTTAGGAACAGAAGGAAGCTCTCTCTTAGGGATTTTTAAATAGCTAGCAGCATGTATATCTGAAAAAAAAAATAGTATAAGGAGGTGTACTGGGAAAGGTAAGTTTTCTCCCCACCCCAGCTCTTAGTTTCAGTTCTCCCATTCCCTTCTCCAGAGACAAGTGATTATCAGAATGTTGGGCTTTTAAGAGCTGTTTTATATATATATGTAGTCATGTAAATGTATGCATTATCTTTTATGCAAATGGAGGCATATTGTATACACTTTTCTTCTGTATCTTGCTTTTTTTCACTTGTTTAATAGTGTGTGTGTGTGTGTGTGTGTGTGTGTGTGTGTATATATATATATATATATATTTTTTTTTTTTTTGTGGTACTGGGGGTTGATCCTGGGGCCTCACACCTGCATGCTTTGCAAGTGCTGGACCACTGAGCTGCACCCCCAACCCTTTTATTTTTTTTCCTTACTTCCTGAGACAGGGTCTCGCTAAGTTACATAGACTTCCTCTGGTCTCAAACTTGCAATCCTTGTATTTTTACTTCTTGATTCATGAACTTCCCATTTTACCATATTGTATATCATTTACATAGCTCATTCTTCTTAACATAAATGCACAGATTATTAAATAAGTCTATTTATAGCATATCACATCGAGTGCCTTGGGTTTAACAGAATGGTGGTATTTCTTGAAAGGTGGTATTTCACCTTTTAAGAGAAAGAGATGGCCATTGATTTAGTTTATGATAAATCATGCTCAAGTTAAAACATTCAGAGACATTTATATACTATTCCTGCTAGTTACCTACCTTTTCCATTTCAGAAAGAAGTGGCCGAGATGCAGTTTTCAGAGAAATCATTTTCTTTCTTCCTCTTTCTCTTTCTCTCCTTTCCCTCCCCTCCCTCTCTCCAGTACTGGGGATCCAACTAGAGCCTTGCATGTGCTAGGCAAGCACTCTACCATTGACCTACATTCTCAGCCCCTCTCATTTGTTTCTAAGAACATTTTGTAATGATATATTTTAATCTTGAGATAACCCATGATTATCTGTTTAAAACACACCTTAATTTTGGTCATTCTGTGTTTATTTTGGCCAACTTATCTACCAGTACAATTATTATTTTATTTTTCAGAGATTAAGCAAGCCTGCTAGAACTGCTTGATTTTAGATCTTATGGACCAGTTTGTATCACAAAAAATAGACTCACTTAAAAAATACATACCCCCTGCCAAATGTCCATGATAGGATTCATGGAGGTTAAGTACTTATATTTGAAGTTTACTCTAGATGATCAGTCACTAATCCTATATTCTTCCTAAAGATGGTAGTAGTTCTTAGTGTATTATTTACTGGGTAATTCTTTGTGAAAATACTGTAGTATTATAGTTCCAACCACTGATTGGAAAAAAAGTTAATTGGACTAAAAGTGTATTTTCATAACACCATCACAATAGTTAAAATTCAGTGGCAGTATAAGGGAGAGTGTGTCCTGAAGTTTCATAACGTTGTTGTTAAGTGCCATTGACTCTATGTCCTTCTCATAGCAATCCTATTTACAACAGATGAAACACTATTATTATGCTTCTCTGCTATTCAGAGAGTTTTCAATCACTGATTATTTTTTGGGAGTGGGTTGCTATGTCCTTCTCCTCAAGCCTACAGCACCTGGTGTTCACAGGTAGTCTCCCATCCAAGTACTAACCAGGCCTGACCCTGCTTAGCTTCTGAGATGTGATGGGATTGGATGCCACAGTGATATGGCTGCAAGCCTTCATAGCATTAGTATAGCTTTTATGTGTGTTATCCTCAAACCTGGAGATGGAGTCCTAATGGTTCTTACCACATTCTGACTTTGGAATACTTGGTGTAAGATAATGAACTAAAGTCTTTTCAAGAATTGTGATAAGTCATGTTAGGATTCTTCTGTATTCATAGGCCTCTCTCCTATTGGAATGACATCAGAAAACAAAAACTGGCAAAACACCCTAAACAGAAACAAAACCCCTAAGTAACCATGTGTTGCACATATTTATGGATGTCTCAATTGTTTTGATATTTATTCTTTGATAAAAGTTTATATGTCCAAGTTCTTGAAATTCTTCCTTTTTCTAAGGTGACTACTTATTTTAGTAAGCAAAATACTTATTGATACCATTAAAAAACAAACAGCTTTAGCCTTTTCTGCTGTGAAGACTGAGCTCTAAATTCATAAGGTGGTGCTCTGAAGCTTGGAGAAACACCACTATATTTTACTCCTCCTTTTTCCATCATTTCCATTTCTGACTAAATGGTTCCATCTTCTCTCCCCTCCTCTTCCTCCTCCTCTTCCTCCTGCTCTTCCTCCTCCTCTTCCTCCTCCTCTTCCTCCTCCTCTTTCTTCCTCTCCTTCTCTCTCCTCTCTTCTTTCTCTCTCATGTATGTGTGTCTCTATAAGTGAAATTATATGGAACTGTAGTTCAGAAAAGGTGAACAATGGGACAGATGGTGGACAGGCAGGCTAGCCTTCATACTGTCCCCACAGGTAACTTTAACATGGCTACAACTTTCTTAGGGCTGGGATTTAGCTCAGTTGGTAGAGCACTGCACTGCAGTCTCTGAGGTCGTGAGTTCGATTCCCAGCACCGCAAAAATGGGAGAAGGACCCAGCAATCCACTCCCAAGGAATCCTGAAACAGCCATTGAAAACCCTCTCAGGGTCACTATGAGTCAGATACTGACGCGAAGGCACCTAACAACAACAACAACTTTCTTAAGGCTGGCCTTCATTGTTAGTTCATCTAGAGAAATGACTGGGTGCTAGAGGACTGAGTCACTCTAACTAGTTTCACAGATACTGGTGTATGAATACCACAGTGCCAGTTCTTTAATTTGCAATGAGGAGTGTCAGGCACAATGGCTTCTC
Source organism: Pedetes capensis (assembly GCA_007922755.1). NCBI lineage: Eukaryota > Metazoa > Chordata > Mammalia > Rodentia > Pedetidae > Pedetes > Pedetes capensis. The sequence continues at coordinate 40,168 of VMDO01015612.1, forward strand.
ATATTTATGGGTTAGTGCATTTTCTTCCAGTAGGCAAATCTGTATGGAAAAATAAATTATAATCAAGGTTGCTTGATGGACATTGAATCAGCCATCAGTGTGATCCATCCATCTTTCTCATAGGAATATACTTGCCACTCAGACCAAATAATGCCAATTTTCAGAGCACCCTTTCTATTAGACCAGGCTGCAGACACATTGACAACTTTTGCTTTCTTGATTTCTTTCCTATAGAGGTACAAATTATTTCCTTTAACACTTTTTTAAAATTGACTTTATTTAATAAAATTGAGCTCATATACATAAAACAGATTAGTGCTTGGTTTCAAGTAAATAAATGGTAACTAATAAGCATAATGTGTTGGTTCTGCCTCACTTTATTTGCAGTGTCTAAGACAGTCTTTTGAGCCACTTCTATAGATGACTGTTCTATCTCATCTTTTACATTTTGAGTAATTTTCATTCTTTCAATTCTTTAAGTAAATTTTCTTTAAAACTCTTTAAAATAAGAGTTTTCATTTACTTCATTAATTTCATTTATCCTTAATATTGACTTGATGTTGAGCTAATCAGGATAATATCTTTTGGCTCTGGGTGACTTTACAACTATCTTACCTTTGAGATTTTTATTATTTTTAAACTCCAATTTCTTGCCCCCAAATACTCTGTTCCTCATGGTTCTCCCATCTATGATGTTAATCTGTTGAAAGAGATGATTTTAAAGTTACTGGCTGGTTCCAGAATGCATTTGATTTTGTATCTTATTTGAATAGATGATGTTAGTTGTGGTTCTTTCCATTTAACTGTGCTTATCTTCATTTCAAGCTCTGCTTAAATTTTTTCTCATGGAGTGGAATGTTATTTTGAAAATGGTAACAGTGTCTTAGAAAGATGGCCATAGTATGTTGGGAGGTAATGGTTGAAAATCCAGGAATAGAGGTAGATTGATGGTACACTCAGCAATCAGCAATGACATTGCTGATCTTACAACTGATGAATCAAAATTTTTTGGTATTAAAATGAATACAGCCAGGCACAGTGGTTCATACTTGTATTTCAAGCAAGTCAGGAGGCAGAGGGAAGAGGATCCCAAATTTGAGGCCAGAGGCAGCTTGTATAACTTAGACCCTGTCTCAAGATAAAAGAATGAAAAATGCACTGGGAGTGCAGCTCAGTGGTAGAGCACTTGCAAAGCATGTGTGAGGCCCTGAGTTCAATACCTGAGTACTGCCCACCCACCCCCCTCCCCCAAAAAACAAACAAACAAACAAACAAAAAACAGAGAAGAATGACTCAGATGAGTCAGTCACCCAGCAAGTGCTATTAGCCTTCTCCTCTCCACCCATGTGGTGGATGAATAGTTCTATTATGAGTGGCAAAACAGATTTGGGAAACTGGTTGAGACCATAGACCTTTCCTGTGTTTGTAAAAATACAGATCATGGTGCATTTCAGAAGCTAGTAGTCTCAGAACTGCTCTTAGGGAATTGACAGAGGAAGAAACCACTAGGAATTCAGAAGAGGGATAGGTCATTTCACACTAAGGTAATCAGGAAAAACTTTACGAAAGAGCCATATGGCTTTGCTCTGGGTCTTGAGAAGTGGACAGCATTTGAATAGATAAGATGTGGGAGAAAACATTTTTATTTTAATTGATGAAACACCAAGAATAAGAGCACACAGGTGGGAAATGCTGTCTGTCTGGAAGTGGAGAATCAGGTCATTAGCCTAAAAGTTTTAAAGTGTGGTCTATAAAAGAAAATTGGCACATGGCTTGTCAAATGACATCACTCACTCCAGACTTGGAAAAAATGGGCAGCATCAGCATGCAACTGGATGAAAGTATGGCTGCCTTTCAGTGCGTCCACCTTCATGTTTTCATGCCCTTTCTGATGTCATCAAAGAATTTCACTTCAGAATGCTTTTTAGAAGCAGGAAAGATGATCAGCATTTTCAAAGTTCTCTCTCTCTGGCTCTAGTGTGCACACTCAATAAATATTCAAATGGAAGGGAAAAAATCATAGCACTTGGAAGGTAGGTGGTGCACCTGTGATGTCAGGCACACAGCATGGCTTTCCTGCTTGATGAGGACAGCATTGCTACATGTCACTGTGCCTCATTATTTTCCATATCAGCAGCTGTCATCATCTTTCCAAAAGGTATCACCAAGAAATAGGAGCAGAATGTTTGTCTCTACTACACAGTAATTTGTTGACTTTCCAGTGGTCTTATTTGAACTTGAAGGCAGAGGAAGTAATATGAGTTGACTCTAATTTGACAGTCTTGGAGGAACTTGGTATGCTAGCCATTACACAGGCTATCATAACCTGGCAAAGCATTCTATGGAATTTTGCTTTGTTTCTATATACCTTTTTAGTCAAGGTTTTTAGCACTAGTTGGCCTTGGAAAAAGTTATAGTTGATTATCAAAGATGAAGCATGTGTTGCTATGTCAAAGGCCATATCATAATTTTAACTGACTTAAGCCAGATCTCATTGAAATTTATTACTGAGCAGTTAGAATTTTTAGAATTATATTTTTCCCAAGAAGTAGCCATTTTTTCATTCATGAAAAATAACAGTGTAAGGGAGGCATAATCCCTGGTAAATATTCCCTTTTGTGTTTATGTTCAGGAACTCGGTTTCCAGTGCATTCCTGCATGTGTTTCTGGAGAAGGGCCACATCTTTAGACACAATCTCAGGCTGGTCTTTGGCTTCCCTCAAAGGTTAACAGCTATTGATTTACCTAGTGTAGAGACAATGGGATGCTCTGGATGAGTCTGAGCAAAGGAAAGACAGGAAATTAGAAAGCTTATCTGAAGAACATGAGAAGAAAAGCTTTGGCAGGACTGTGGGGTGATTTAAGGATTCAGGTTAGCCTCAGGGCCTGAATCATCCTAATAATTTGAAAGTAATTTTTAAAATAGCGCTTCCCAAAGATAGGAACCTTGTGTTATCTTTTTTTGTTCTCAGTTTCTGTGTACAGCATCTAAGACATAGTAGGCATTCCAAAAATGTTGAATTAAATTGAAATCACTGTATGATCGTGAAAGCTAGATTGTTGTTGTTGAGTGCTATTGAGTCAGACCCAACTCATAGTGACCTTAAATAAAGCAGAGTGAAACACTACCCAATACTGTGCCATGCACACAATTATTTTATATTTGCATGCATTGTTGCAGCCACTGTGTTTCTTCTTATTTTGAGTTATGCCACATCAACAAAAGGATGTTCCAGGAGCTTTTCTTCATTCTCACCAGTAAGGTCGACTGAGGAGGCAACCCTTTCCCAGTGGTTTCTTGAATGCCTTCCAGCCTGAGGGGCTTTTTTACTGGCATTATATTTGACAGTTCTCTGCTACTCATAAGTCTTATCTATATTTGATCCTATTTTGTTAAATCATTCGGTGCAAAGTAAGTTTTTTTGAGATATAATCCTCGAAGAAAAGCTCCTACACCATTCATTTTATTCAGGACCAGCTAATGCAAATGTTGGGCTGGGATTTAGCTCAGTTGGTAGAGTGCTGCGCTGCACTCTCTGAGTTCAATTCCCAGCACCACAAAAATGTGAGAAAGGCCTGGCAATCCACTCCCAAGGCAATCCTGAAACAGCCAGCCATTGAAAACCCTATGAGGGTCGATGTGAGTTGGATACTGACTCCATGGCACCTAACAACAACAATAACAATGCAAATGTTAGACCTCTCAGGATTGGTTCTCTTGATAAATTTTATTTACTTCTAATAATTTTTATTAAAGGAAATGTCTTCAGACATGATTCTATCCAATACCTTCAGAGGGAAGAAAGCTTGCAAGATGGTGTGATTAATTAGGTCATCATCTAAACAACAAAGTGACATTCCAATAAACATCTAACCTTTGATTTGCTCATCATTAAATAACACCAGTCTGACAACTTCGAGGTCACTTTGGCTTAAAATGTCTTTGGAACAGATATTACAGTGGATTTTCTATCAGTTTAATGGAAATTAAAAGTGAAATTACCTATGTCAAAAGTCCAGAAAACATTTTTTCTCTAAAGCAGAAATGATTAATGGAGTAAAATCAGGTACTACTTCATAAAAAGGCAGTGGTTTTGATTAACTATTAAATGTTTAACCTGCAGCCGTAGCCCTGTGGCATCGATCTTTAAGATCTCGGAAGCTAAGCAGGGTCAGGCCTGGTTAGTACCTGAATGGGAGACCTCCTGGGAATACCAGGTGCTGTAGGCTTGAGAGAGGGACCCGGCAACCCACTCCCAAAAATCAGTCCGCCATTGAAAATCCTATGAACAGCAGAGAAACACTGACAATAATATTTCACCTGTTGTATGTAGGGTCGCTATGAGTCGGATACCGACTCGACGGCACCTAACAACAACATTAAATGTTCAAGGGATAAGTTACTCTGTAATACTATGATTTACTCAGAAGTTTTGAGAGAGATAAACTACTTCGGCGGACCATTCATTGCTTAAAATCTTTTGATGTCCACCACTTTGTTATACAATATAATTTCATAAATTTGGATTGGGATAAAGATAGAATGAGTATATAAGAATGGAGTAAAATTAAAATTCCTTGTATTTTTGCTGTAAAATGAAATATGTAAATTTGGGGCACACAGATAAAAAGAAAATAAAGATTACCTGCATCCTCACCATCTAGAGACAACCGATTAACATCTTGGCGCATTTTCCCCCATTAATTTATGCATATGTGTTTTTATAGACTCACAAGTACACACCTACACACACTATAAATGAAGATGAAACGGGTTTCACAGCATTCTTTTCCACATCACGAGGCATTATTTCCCTGTATTTTAATAGCAGGTTTGTATCCACTGTAAGAATATAATATTGTTGGATTTAGAATATTTCCAGTTTTCTCCCTTGCCCTTTTTTGCCCTTCTCCGTTTATTTTTTGTTATTATAGGTACTGCACTGAACAAGCCGTTTCAAAGTTTTGTATGCATTCAGTTATTCCTCAAGGGAAAGTTTTCAAACTAGAATTTTTGGGCTCAGGAGTATTAACAATGCAGGGTTTGATACATTCTCCTAAATTACTAATGTAACTGTCATTGTAAACAACTGGATGCCGTTTTCCTCGATCCAGTTTTACGTCGCGGGTGTATCCGAGGGCGAAACCGCCCGTCCCCGCCCTCGGGGTTGCGCTCTGCCGGGGGCTGCGCAGCGCCGGCGCGTTGCCTACTCGTTGCCTACTCGTTTCTAACCCGCGTGTCTTTGTCTTTCCTCCCTGGGGTCCGCTGCGCTCCTGCGGCTGAACGAAGCCTGGGGAAGCCGTCGCCCCGCAGCGCCGCCGTCCTGCGCCCGGCCGTTCCCGGGAGCCGCTGCCCGCCCGCGGGCGCCGTTACCACGCGCCAGGCCGCCGCCAGCTGCCGCGCCAAGCTCCGCGGCGGCGCCGCCCGGGAGCGCCAGCACGCGGCGCGGGGCCTCGGCAAGCCCGCCGGCCCGTGAGCGCCGCCGCCGCCTCCGCAGCCCGGGCCGGGCGCGCCGGTCAGCAGCCGACTCAGCGTCCTCAGCCGGTTCCGACTTCCTCACCCCCTGCTCTGAGCGAGCCTGGTTTCCTCCCGAGCTCCCCACCAAGCCCCTCAGGACCGTGTGCCTAAGTGCTGAGGCCAGGGCTGCTGTGACCCCCATTCTACTCGCAGAGCGTGACTTCATCCCGTCTGCCAAAACCCCGGCTTTGAGAATCTACTCACCGGACAAGATTCCTGTTCCTTCCTCCTGGTAAATTTATAGACTTCCTATTCCTAAGCAGTGTCTTTCATTATAAGTTCTTCAAAGACTAGTTTCCTCTCTACTTTTTTCCCAGCTCATCCTGTCACCAAGCTAGCGACCCCCTCCCCGCAACTGCCATCTGCTGGAAGATTGTTTTAATAACTGTCCAAATCCCCATCGACTATGGGGCAGTTGACACAACTTAGAGTTGTGTTCTGCAAAGCTATGATTGAACTTGAGCTCCAGCATTCACTCTTCTCCTTCCTGTAACTTCATCTCCCATGACCATTTCCTCCCTTAAGAATGAGTCTTTGCTCCCAGGTTCTGTCCTTGTCATCATTAGAACCTGCATCTTCTCTGGAATCTTCTCGGTAGGGACCATGGGTATATGCTTCTTATATCTCCTGCTCCAGGCAACATCTTGGCTGACAGCTCTCTTGCCTTCCCAGGGCTCCACCACTGGGTTTGCACTGAGATGGTGCTTCTCCTAGGCTACCCTCAGTGACTGATCACAGCCAGGGTATTTTGGTGATAGCCCATTCACATGAGATGCAGGGATCCACTAATGAGCAATTTCAGCTTGGAGACCCCTCAACCTCTGGCCAAAACTTTCTTAGAACTGTGCTGTATGCAGTCTGAGGCTCTTCTTGCTTATTCTCCTCCTTTCAGAAGTGGGTCAGGCCCCCATTATGGTATGAAGGCTCCCTTCCCTCCTTCTGCTTCCTTCTTTTTATCCTTCATAGGTGTCTGCTCAGTAGTGGCTGGTGAAAACTGTCATGGTGTCTGCTTCTAGGACCTGAACTAACACATTGTCAAACATTCCATTTTCTGATCACCACCTTCTGTTCCAGATTCATGCTTATTGGCAGCTAGTTCATAAACCTGTTTTTCCACTAATCAGCTCCTGTCTAGGATGCACTTCCTTGCCTAATCTAGATTCTCTGATCCATTATCATGCTCACTTGTTCTTGAAATGCAATGCTCTCAACATTCTTGAACTTCAGATTCTTCCAAGTTACTTTTCTAACAAAATTCTCAACCTGGGTAAACTTTACCATCTGCTTTATATGGGCCTGACTGGGACAACTGAACATTTTCTTCAGGAAAATCAGGAAACTCAAGCAACTAGTTTTACTTTCAATCTGTCATCTCAAACCTCAAATTGATGCTGCTGTCCCTACTATAGTCTCAATTTTCCCCTTCTAAAACTACTGTTTATATGTTTTCATCTCCAAATGTTCTGATCCCTTCCTCCCTGTCTAGTTTGCAAACAGATAATAGGAGTTAACTACATACACACTTTCTCATTTCCTCACCACAAGCGCTCTAACCCAGCTCCCTTGGAAACCATCTTCCTTTTTGTGACTGTGAAGGAAGTTTCAAGGGCCAGCCCTCCTCTTGTGCTCTGGATTCCACCCCCTGTTGACTTTTTAAGAACTTTCCTTTAGGTTCTCCCCTTTCTCTCTCCTAAGTGATCAGATCCCTCTCCCCTCTGTTCTCATCAATCTGCAAGCATGCTCCAAGGTCCTTCATTTTAACCAAACCTTCCCTTGGCTACAACTTTTCTATCCATAGCTGTTTCTCAGCTCTTATTATAACCACACTTCATGGAGTTGTCTTTACATGTTGTCTGTGTTTTCTAACCTTCTGTTTACCTTTCAGTCCACAATGATGCAACTTCCCCATTATCACCACTGATGATGCCCTGGTTATTATGGTCACCAGATACTTCCATATCCCAATGTCCTCACCTTGGCCATTCTCTGCCTCTTTAAATGTTCTTTATTCTCAGCTGGTTCTCCTTCTGCATAACTAATCACTCCTGAGTTTTGTACTCTATATTCTACCTAATTTTGAAAACTTTGGCTCAACTCCATTCTGGTCCCTCTTTTCTTTCTGTATTCTTTCCAAGGTATCCTACCAGTTTTCATAGACTGAAGTACCATCTTTATGCTAAAATGACTTTCAAATTTGTTTCACACTTAGACCTTTCCTCTAAGTTCTAGACTCGCGTGTGTAATTGCTTCCTTTGGTTGACTCAGATCTCTCAAATTTACCGTTTCCAAAATCTTGTTTTTCATTCTTATCCCAAACCTATTTTCTTCATCTTCCCTATTGCAGTAAATAGCACCACAGTTCAACCAGCTGCTCAAACCAGAACCCTTGGAGCCACCCCTGCTTCTTTTCATGACCTGTTCCCTACACCAAGTAGATCAGCTTACTTTATCAATTTTATCACCCCAAAATATCTTTAATCTGTTTCTTTCCAAGCTCAATGCCATCACTTAGGCCTGACCAGTATTTTTTTCCCTACCTGACTACTTTGACTTCTAGTCCTCTCTGATCTCTGCTATCACTCTTGACCCACTTCAGTACATTTTTGATAGCATGGCCACAATGACCTTTCTTGTAAATTGAATCAAGTAAACTGTTGCTTACAGGTGGTTGTTAGGTGCCATCGAGTCACATCGGACTCACAGGGACCCTATGAACAACAGAACAAAGCACTGCCCAACACTGTGCCAGCCAAATTGTCTTATTTATATGTAAGCCCATTGTGTGTTGCCTACAGGATAAAATCAAAACTCTTTGACACAGCTCATATAACCCTGCACAATCTGACCTTTACCTATTTCCCCAGCCACATCTGTGCTCTTCTTTGTATTGCCGACCATTATACACTGCCACACTGGTTCTTCTCCATGCCAAGATTTTGTCTGTATCTCAGAGGCTTAGTAAATGCTGTTCTCTCTACTTAAGCTGCTCTTCAGGGCCACCCTCTCCACCTTCACAATGTGTCCTTTAGATAAGTGATTGAATATAATGTTTTGGGAAAGGCCTGCCTGAAGCACCCTGCTAAAGTAGTCTGAACCTCTCTCTTCTCCCATTTACTATCTTGGTCTTTTATTTTTGAACTTTTAATTTATTTGCTTATTTCCCATGTTAGAATGTATGAGGGAAGAGATAGGATGTGGATGTCTGAATTCATCAATCTTATATTCTCTGCCCCTAGCACATTATTTGGCACATATTAGGTACACAATGAACATCTGTTGAAGGAATAAATACATTATGCTGGTTTTTCTGTTAGAGTTCATTTTTATTGATTAGTAAAAGCTCTTTATATATTAAAACCACTAACCACTTGTTTATTCTGTATGCTGCAGACATTTTGCCCTGTTGTAGATATGTATCAATTTAATTCATAATGTTTTGGGTATACAGAAAGATTGCATTTTTCATTTTTCATTTAGATAAATCTGTCTTTTTTCATGAATTCTGCCTTTGGTGATGTTTATAAAGGTTTTCTCTCTGTCAATGTTATATAAATATTTGCCTGTGTTTCCTTTTATTTTCATTTTTTAGATTTGACTACTCCAAATGGAATTTATTTTTGATATAGATGTAATTAAGGGTCTAAATATTTATTTAGCTTTTGCTACTTTTCTACTGTTTGGAATATTCCACATTTATCAAATATTAAATTCTTGCATATACTTAGAGTGGTTTCTGAATTTACTCATTGCTTATTTTTTGGTAACTTCTATTCCTAAACCATGCTATTTTAATTATTGCCATTTTATCATTTGCTTTACTGTGTGTTTAACTTTTCAATGGGGTAAATATAAGTATTATTTTTCAAGATATTTTTGGCTACATTTGTGTGTTTCTTCTTCTAGATAAGTTTTAGTTGTATTTTGGCCAAGTTCCAAAAGAAATTCCATTGTCATTTTGTTTAGAATTGCTTTAACACTATAGATTATTTGGGGAAGAATTACCAATTTTGCAATATTAAGTTTCCTATCCAGGAATTTGTCACATGTCAAGGTTACTGAAGACATTCCTTATGTTCTTGAGTAATTTTTTTGTGTGTTGCACATTTCTTATTAGTTGTATCACTAGATATTTCATATCTTTGTTATTTGAGTGTGATCATTTTTCCATTTTTTTAATAACTGGATGTTCCTTGCGAGTCAAGCAATTGATTTTTGTATTTGGCGACTTTTGTGAACTTTCATTAATCTTCCTTGTTGATCCTTTTCCAAATAGCCAATCATTTTCAGTGTAATTAATGATAATTTTCTCTCTTTCATCACAATACTTATACCTCATTTGCTCTTACTTCTAACTTTTTAAGAATGCCTTTAATATGTCACCAGATTTTAGTGTTGGACTGAAATACAGGCCTTTATTGGGCAAGAAAGTGTTTTCTTCGTTCAAGTATATCAAATATATTATTGGAAATTGTTGAATTATTTTAAACATATTCCGGGAAACTAGAGATTGTCATATGATTTTACTCTTGTGACCTATTACCATAATAAGTTATGTTAATAGATTTCTCAATATTGAGTTATTTTTTCATAAGATGTATCCTGTTTCATTATGGTGGAGTTTTCCTTTTTAAGTATAATAATACTGATTTCAACTCCTTACATTGGCATTATTGCATTTATATTCACAAAAAATTTGACTGTAATTGTATATTTTTGTACAATTCTACTTTGTCAGATTGAAAAAAATGAATTTTCCATCTTATTCTATGCTATATATTAGAGTACAGTATAGTAATTGCCTATTCTTTGAAAATTTGGAAGAATTCACCCATAACACAATTTAG
>VMDO01015613.1:0-50583 GCA_007922755.1 Pedetes capensis
AGCGCTCTACCCACTGAGCCAAATCCCAGCATATTTCTATGTAGTTCAAATTAAATTTTAATTGTGGATCCATTTTCCAGATAACAAACAAATACCTCTTCTCTCAGGCACCTTCAGCTTCTGTCAGTAACAAGCATAATGTGCTTGCTTCTAAAACTTTCATTAGATCACTGATGAAAATATTAACTTGTTGTTGTTGTTAAGTGCGATCGAGTCCAGTCCAACTGGATGATCCTATGTACACCAGAAACCCTTCCAGATTCTGTGCCAGGAACAGGATCTTATTTATATTTAAGCCCATTGTTGCAGACTCTGTATCAATCCATCTGGTGGAGGGTTCTCCTCTTTTGTCTTGACCTGCCACTCTCCCAAACATGATGTCTTTTTCTAGAGATTGACCTCTCCTGAGTACATGCCTGAAATATGTAAGACACAGTTTGGTCATTCTTGCTTCCAAGGAGCAGTCTGGTTGCACTTCTTCTAGAACAGATTTGTTGGTTCTTTTGGCAGTCTATGGTATATTCATTAGACATCTCCAGCACCATAATTCAAAAGCATCAATTCTTTTCCTGTCTCCTTTGTTCAATGTCCAGCTTTCACAACCATAATATGTGACTGAAAATACCATGGCATGAGTCAGACGCACCTTCGTCTTCAATGTGACATCTTTACTTTTCAATACTCTTAAGAGATCTTTTGCCACAGCTTTTCCTAGAGCAATTCATCTTTTGATTTCTTGACTGCTGCTTCCACAGGTGTTGATTATAGAGCCAAGCAAGGCAAAATCTTGGACAATCTCAATCTTTAATCCATTTATTGTGAAGTTGCATATTGACCCAGTTGTAAGGATTTTTGTTTTGTTGATGTTTAGACATAACCCATCTTGAAGGCTATGATCTTTGATCTTCATCAGTAAATGTTTTAAATCCTCTTCATTTTCAGCAAGCAGAGTTGTGTCATCTGCATAACTCAGGTTGTTAATGAGTCTTTCTCCAATCCTGATGCTGCATTCTTCCTCATAAAATCCAGCTTCTCAGATTATTTTCTCAGCATATAAATTGAAGAGATATGGTGGAAGTATACAGCCCTGACACACACCTTTCTCAACTTTAAACGAGGCTGTGTTTCCTTGTTCTATTTGAACAACTGCTTCCTGGTTTATGTACAGATTCCTCATGAGCACAATGAGGTGCTCTGGTATTCCCATTTTCCAAAGTGTTATCCATAATTTGTTATGATCCACACAGTCAAATGCCTTTGCATAGTCAATAAAACATAGATAGACATCTTCCTGATATTCTCTGCTTTTGCCTAACATCCACCTGACATCAGCAATGATGTCCCTGGTTCCCTGCCCTCTACTGAATCCTGCTTGATTTTCCAGTAATTTCCTGTTTATATACTGTTGCAGTCACTTTTGAATGATCTTCAGTAAAATTTTGCTTGTGTGTGATATTAATTATATTATTCAATAGTTTCCACATTCAGTTGGATCCCCTTTTTTGGGAATAGGCACAAATATGGATCTCTTCCAGTCATTTGGCCAGGTAGCTGTTTTCCAAATCTGTTGGTATAAACATGTTAACACCTTCAGTGCTGCATCTGTTTGTTGAAATATCTCTATTGGTATCCCATAAAATCCTGGAGCCTTGTGTTTTGCCAGTTCTTTCAAGGCAGCTTCCACTTCATCCTTCAATACCATTGGTTCCTCTTTGTATGCAACCTCTTGGAATGGTTGGTCATCTACCAATTCTTTTTTGTATAATGACTCTGTGTATTCTTCCCATCTTCTTTTGATGTTTCCTGCATCATTTAATATTTTCCCTGTAGAATCTTTCACTACTGCCACTCGAGGCTTGAATTTTTTCTTCATTTCCTTAAGCTTGAGAAACACAGAGCGTGTTCTTCCCTTTTGGTTTTCTGCCTCCAGCTCTTTGCACATGTCATTATAATATTTGTTTTTGTCTTCTAGAGCTGCATCTTCAAATCTTCTATTTAGTTCCTTAACTTCATTATGTCTTCCTTTTACTTTAGCTGCTCGACTTTCAAGGGTAATGTCCAGAGTCTCTTTTGACATGTAATTTGGCCTTTTCTTTTATTCTTGTCTTTTAAATAATCTGTTGCTTTCTTCTTGAATAATATATTTTATGTCATGCCACAACTCAGTCTGGTCTTCTATTGCTTGTATCTAATGCAGGTGGTCTCTTAACCCAGGTGGGATATGCTCATGGTCATACCTTGGCTCTCATATACTTGTTCTAATTTTCTTCAGCTTCAGATTGAACATGCATATGAGAAGTTGATGGTCTGATCCACAATCACCACCTGGTCTTGTTTTGACATTTAACATAGAGCTTTTGCATCATCTCTTTCCACATATACAGTCAATTTTATTCCTATATATTCCATCTGGTGATGTCCATGTGTATATTCGCCATTTATGTTGTTGAAAAAATGTATTTGCAATGAAAAGGTCATTGGTCTGACGAAATTCTATCATGCGATCTCCCGCATCATTTCTGTTACTGAGACTATATTTTCCAATTACTGAACCTTTTTCTTTGTTTCTAATCTTTGCATTCCAGTTACCAGTAATTATCAGGACATCCTGATTGCAAGTTTGATCTATTTCAGATTGAAGAAGCTGGTAGAAATCTTCGCTTTCTTTATTTGTGGCCTTCGTGGTGGGTGCATAAATTTGAATAATAGTCATATTAACTGGCCTTCCTTGTAGACATATGGATATTATTCTATCACTGACAACATTGTATTTCAGGACAGATCTTGAGATGTCCTTTTTGATGATGAATGTAACCCCATTTCTCTTTAGTTTGTCATTCCCAGCAGAGTAGACTATATGGTTATCTGACTCAAAGTATTCCATGCCAGTTGATTTTAGCTCACTGATGCCTAGGATATCAATGTTTATGCACTCCATTTCTATTTTAGTGACTTCTAATTTTCCTAGATTCATAGTGTGTACATTCCATGTTCCAATTATTAATGGATATTTACAGTTGTTTCTCCTCATTTTGAGTCATGCCACATCAGCAGATGGTGGTCCCTGGGGCTTTACTCCATTTCTGTCACCATGGTAGACTTGACTTTGAGGAGGCAACTCTTCCCCAGTATTTTTTGAGTGCCTTCCCACCTGGGGGCTCATTTTCTGACACTATATCTGACAGTGTTTCTTTGCTACATAGGGTTTTCAATGGCTAGTTGTTTCGGGACAATTTGCCAGTGCCTCCTCCCTAGTTTTCTTAGTCTGGAAGCTCAGCTGATACCTGTCCACCATGGGTGACCCTGCTGGTATCTCAGATAGTGGTGGCATAGCTTTCAGCTTCATCGCAACACACAAGCTCCCACAGTGTGGCAAACTGACAGACGTATGGGGGAATATACTAATTAGTTTTGATGTATTGTTGATTTTAGAAGTATTAGACAATAATTTCTGCAAGGTTTTATTTCTGTCAGTTGGAGGCTCATCATTGTGACCCTTGAAGATATTTACTTCACTTTACTCTGAAGAGACAGGTACATCTTTTTATTATATAACATAAATGTGATCATAACTTAGGTCATGATGCCAAAGGTGCTGATAATTCTCAAGCCATTCATTTTATGATTGCCAAAATATAAGTAATAGTACACAACATGATTACATACATAAATTCAATATTTTCAATTGTACTTAAAAATGTCTTTTAATAATCTATAAGAGTTAAAGAAGCATAGTAGATCCAACTTATAAATGGGCCAAGTGGAATTTATCTTGATTTGTTCAAAATAACTTTTCAAACTTCTCTAGTTGGCATAGAACTTTATGAGTCTGTCAAAGATTGAAAGAAACTCTAAGAGAAATATAGGGCTTCAATGAATGAAACTTATACAAAGGTGTTCTGATTTAAATGATAATTCATGTATTATGGCATATGTAAATAGCCCCTATCAAGGGCAACTAGAATTCTGATACTTTTCTCTGAAACTAGTAGGCCAAATGATCATGCGTCAGATATTTTACTTATCTGTCCTTACTTGTGAAATAAAGTGGGTAGAAAAAGTTGTTTTAATATTCTTGTTAATATAAAATTTTTTATAATTCAAAAGGTTAAAATAGGCCATGTGTGGTGGCACATGCCTGTAATCCCAGCCACTCAGGTGGCAGAGGCAGGAGGATCCCAAGTCTGAGACCAGAGGCAGTCTGCATAATTTAGCAAGACTCTGTCTCAGAAAGTAAAAAAATGGGCTGGTGGTGCAACTCAGTGGTCCAGCACTTGCAAAGTATGCATGTGCGAGGCCCTCGGTTCAACCCCCAGTACCACACACACACACACACACACATACACACACACACACACACAAAGGTAAAATAAAAGTAAACCACTAAGTTGTATGCATCTAGGTATATGTACCATGTTTTACTGGTATAGAGTTTAAAGCTCGACACTTTTCTTTCTCTTCTTAAAACTACATAAATACATGACAAGATAGAAATATAAATTTCACGTGATAATGATGAAATGCCTACCTTGATGTGGGCAATTATCAAAAATTTCTATGAGCATATGGCAGAGATCCAAGTAAAGAAATTATATAAGTATCCTGGCACACCATAATGGACTTCCTGAGGATGCTATAGAGATAGGTATGAGGAGAACACTGACCATATCCAATTTTACAAAAATAACCACTTACTTTAATTTCATTTTTGAATAAATATCCTTTATTTTTAAATTGACTTAAAGATCTCTTCTTATAAGACTACACAGCTACCTTTTTCTCACAAAAGTGCATGCATATTTTATAAGTCTGGGAACTGGAAAATAATTTTTAATAAATATGTATCTGTGCCACATAACTTCAGGGTGTGGCTGCAGCATATGGAGGCACATTGCTTGCTAAAGTGGCATATGATTGATGCACCTGCTGTTCTGCTTTGGCATCCATGGATGGCTTAAAATGAATTGTCTTCATTTATGGCAATCTATAGGGTAATCACTACCAGTAATTTTTAATATGTGTCATTTATGTTTTTAAGCATCCAAGCATCCTATACTCCCAAATTCTAAGCTCATGTTTTTAAATAGCAAAAGAAAGGTTCTAATTTTTTAAAAATCTCTTATGTTTATTTTCCAATTTTGAGAATGAGAGAGAGAAGATGACAAAGAAAGAGAGACAGAAAGAGAGAGGGAAAGGAAAGGAAAGGAAAGGAAAAGAAAAGAAAGGAAAGGAAAAAGGAAAGGAAAAGAAAGGAAAGGAAAGAAAAGGAAAGGAAAGGAAAGGAGGAAGGCAGGGAGGGAGGGAGGAAGGGAGGAGAAGAGAAGGTCAAGCACTAGAAATAGATTATTGCTTGGAGAAGAGGGATGGATATTACTGGCAAGAATATGGATAGACTGGAACAAGATTGGTTCTTCAAACCACAGAACCACGATATTGATTTACTCACCAAACTGGTTATAATTTTGAGTTTAATGAAGAAAAATTATCTGAGAAAATCAAGCCATGAAAACATGGTTTTTATTTAAACTTTTATTTAAAAGCCTATTTTTGTGTGTGAACTGTATTTCCCCATTGAATGGTCTCCCACATTTGCCACACAAGTCTCCCCCACCTTGGAGCCTTGACGTATTTTTCTTCTATAAATTTTGACAGAAAATGTGGGGAATTTTTACCAATTAGATAATAAAATAACTTCCTGTAGTTCTCCCTGTTACTCAGGGAAATCTCAGTTGTGCTGTTTTCTTATTTCCTCAAGTTATATATGATCCTAATATATGCTCATTAATCCAGACACGCTGAACATTTATTTTATTTACAATTTTTGCTCCCTGGTTCCCTCAGGAGAGACACATCTCAATTTTATGAGTGACTTGGGGGTGAGTCACTATGCAGCCATGCTCCACCCTGCTTCATTGACACACATTCATAATGTTGAACACTCAATCTACAACCCGCAGCAACACATCACAGTCACAATTCCAATCACACAATGTCCTATTGCAGTATTTCTTGCCATACCTTTGAGACAGGCAATTCTTGATTAGCCCCTGGATTTCTCTTGTTTTTAATGTCTGGGCCCATTTAGCTGCTGACCTGGTATAAATTGGGATGGTGAGTATGTCTTTGGTCTCCTATAGCTGCAGAGGGCTCAGAGCAGACATAAAACAGGCCTACAGCCCTTCCACATCTGAACAGTGTTTCCTGTCTGTAGTTCTCATTTTTACACTTGGCATGAGCTGCAGTGACCTTTACCCTGTTCTTTAAAGGGATGCCTTTTATGGAGGTTAAGAGTGACTTGGCCCCCAAGCTAACAAAGTCTTAGGCCCCCACTGAACTCCAACTGTGACATATGCACATAGTGCTGCAAATGCTGATTTAGTGGTATGGGCAGCGGTCCACCAGAACTGAGCACACTGAAATCACCACAATTATGTGACTTGAAGATATTCGTGCACCCCACTGATCATTACCAGAGTTATGAAAGTCAGCCTTTGGGCTGCATTTATCTGCAGACTCGGCAGCATTTGACCACATGAATTAATGATAGCACAGAAAGTGCATTCTACAGCTACTTATAACCATTATTATTAAAGTCTAACATGGGACTTGTCCTGAAAACAAAGTGTCTCAACCACTTGCCTCTGAGTAAAGTCGTACACATTTACTACATCTTATTCTACACATGGTTTTGACTCCACATATATTACCATGCATATGAGACCATTTTGATCTGAAAATAAATAAGAGTATGGGCCTGTGGTTTATTACTTACTATTCTATCCATAGGAGATGGTGAGAAAATATCTCTTTACTTTCCAGTGACATGATAGTTTGAGTATCACTGAATAATTTGTAGCACAAAATCCCTGGGAAATAACCTTAATGTTTAACAAGTGAATTCTTACATTTGCAAAGGTATAGTAAATGTTTTACTATTTAAAATCTCTGTGAGGGCTAAAAGGATATTTGTTTATCACAAACTTATTTAATTTTACTTTTAGCACAAGTCAGTGAGACAGATACAAAACTTTATTCAAATTATAAATTTCTCTTGGTTTTGGTTATTTTAAAGATAATGTTTTAATAATTATGTCAAAGTACAGAAGTTATTGCTTACTCTTATAAACTCATTAATGATCACTTCATAATAAAGATTATATTTGTCCACTTTATTATTCCCTGATCCTTCTAGCAAAATTCTTGAAATAGGAAACAAAAGTAACTCTTGAGTTTAGTAGTGCACCATGGCCAAATGTAGTTGTCTATAGTAAATGATTAAACCTAGCACACCACCATTACTCTTCAATTTATCCCTGCCATTGATGCTTTTTTTGTTGTTGTTGTTCGTTTAGTTAGTAACCTCATCCATTTATGAGCACTGGAAGAGATAGAGTTGTTCATGCATGTTCATTGCTTCTGATATGCTGTGTCAAAAACAAAACCCCAACACCCAAATACCATTGATGTCATAAAATGAAAATCTCACAAATAGTTTTTATTCTCCAATACAGATCACTGAAATGTGCTGTAAATGGTAGGATTAGCAAGTGGTTTTATTTAAGTAGAAGTTTAGGATTAAAACTAAGTGTAAAAGAGTAAAAATAGGTTATGTAATGTCAAAAGCGTATTACCAAAGTATTCAAATTTCATTGTGATCTAGATTGTGAGATAGACTTCATGAAACTATAGAGAACAGGCCTGTCTTGTATTTGTTCCAGTATCTACCTAAGAAAGTATCTGACACTTGATATAAAGAAGTTACTCAGAATGTATTTGCAGAATTCAATTGAAAAAGAATATCAATTGCTGTTATCTCCCTAAAATAAAGAAAAAAGGAACTACATTTTATTTTTATATAAAGTGCTGTTTTGCGACTCTTTCTCTTATTTTTTTTAATTTTTCCTTTCATTATCCTTTCTCTTTAAAGTTTTACATTCCTTGTTGTTGTTGTTGTTAGGTGCCGTTGAGTCAGTATTCGACTCACACCCACCCTCTGTACAACAGGGGAAACACTATTGTCAGTGCTTCTCTGCTGTTCATAGGGTTTTCAATGGTGAATTGTTGTTTTGGAATGGGTTGCCAGGTCTTTCTCCCAAGTCTACAGCACCTGGTGTTCCCAGGTGGTCTCCCATCCAAGTACTAACCAGATCTGACCCTGCATAGCCTCCAAGATCTGATGGGATCTGATGCCACAGTTGGGCAACTGCAGGCCTTTTCATTCCTTACAGATATATTTTACAGAAATTGATACATGCATTCTTATTTACTTGCTGGTATATATTCAATAGTCATAGTCAAGTGAAATTTGTAAGTACAGATATTTTCAGGAAGAAAATAAAAACAAGATTTTTAATTTTTAGATCCAATTCGATTAATCTTTCTGTTCCCTAAAAAGTATGTAGGAAATATATATGGGTTGTGTGATGTGAGATTTATGATATAAAAGGATTTAATTAGTACTTTAGCCACATTTCCCCAGTAAAATATGAGGAAATTTGTGGTGTAATACAAAATTATAAAAAAGTTTTCTTTGCCTATCAATTGCCAAAAAACCAAATAGTGTAAAGTTCAGTTTAAAAATGACTAGAAATCTATATGTAGCAATGTTTTTAAAAAGCTTACTCTAATTGTATAAATACAGAGAAGCATTTAAAAGATTCTGGCAAAGTGAATCTAAAAGGAAGCTTTTTTGCATTATTGGAAAAAGGTAATTCTCCTTCCAACTATCAATTTCAACTTTTAAAGTTTCATCATATGGATTGTGTAGGCCCTTTGGTACTTGTAGAAAACCCAGAAAAGAAGATGGAGAACAGTTTAATCAATATGCTCAATAAACTGTTTGCTTACCTAATTGAAGGGAGGGCAAAAATAACTCCCAGCATTTCATTTCATTGACAGCAAGTCTTAGACACAGAGCCTGATTGAGTTTTTAAAGTAGAAGATTCTCTATGGTCACTTCTGCATGGTCTTTACAAAGGCCATGTAAATAAACTTCAGTCCTGATCCTTAACCCCATCTGAAGTGAGAGAATAAATGAAAAAAAACATGTCCTGCTTTCTGAATTCTTTTAGTGAACAGTGATGTATAAATTCATGATTTTCCAAGTAGGAGTCCTAAGCATTGCTTCCCATAACATGGTATGCTTTTTCTGAGTTGTATAATTTTACATTTTCTTTATGAGCATATCTTGTTAGGGAATAGGAACAGGGAAAGTGTGTCCCATGACATCCTATTCCACTGAGATTATGGTTGGTTAATGAGTGGATTTTTATATGTATCATACTGTGTTATAGGCAATGTATTGTGTGTTGTTGAATATCCTTGAATAAGATGTTGTCATCTCTGTTACTGCCACTGGGCACAAAAAAAGACCATGGTTTTCCCCTCTGTGGATATAAAAGCATGAGACATAGAAGGGCTTACTTCTAAGTCATTAATAAAATTACTTTAAATGCCCAATACTTGCTTTATCTTGGATCCTTTATACATTAAATGTACATTAAATGTGTTTAGTATATTTGTATGCAGTAACATCTTCTACATTGGCCTCATTTTACATCACTTTCCTTGAACATAAAGTATGGTGCCATTCTTACCATATGTTCAAAAGTGGTTTGGTGGAGAAGTTTGGTCAACAAGGCTTTCTTCCTTCAATATTCTTCAATGAGTGTGTGATCTTTGGAAAATAAACCCTCATTGCATTGCCAAATATCACTATAAAGTTAAGGGTATTGTTTGCAAATTGTTTTATGCTTTTAAGTTTCATTTTTCCTTAATATTCCATGTTTTAAAAAATTAAATCAGTCTCATCAATTAGTAATATGGAAGCATTTTGGAATTGTCCATCCAAATGTAATCAAAAGTTTCTCAGGCTGCTTAACTCCTTTGTAATTTTGATCCATACCTAACATGAGTTAATCTTTAACAATAAATATAAATTTGTGATTTCACCATTGACTCCTAGGACTTATAGGTTAGTGGCAGATAGAGGAAACTTGTGTTATTATCATGCCAGCAAACTGGAAAAGCAATCTATATATTTTGACATGATATTGCAAAATACCCTGTGACACTTCTCTTACATCCTTTTGACATTGGACATTGGTTCTACCTCATGTAATATTCCCCAGACTTGCAAAATGAAAGAGGTAATTGTTTTCTCTTTAGATATGAAATCTGCCGAAATAGTCCTATAGGACTTGCTCATATGAACTAAAATTATCTTATAGCTGACATATCTGGGATCTGAGAAATGAAAGAATACAAGTATAGCAGTACCACTGAGGGCTGGGGCTTTCGCTCAGTTGGTAGAGTGCAGGTCTCTCCTGCCCGAGGAGCAGGGTTCAATCACAAACAAGGCAAGTGCCTGTCAGCCATATTCAATCTCTTTGCCTGCAGCCATAGTCCTGTAGCATTCGATCCCATCAGATCTTGGAAGCTAAGCAGGGTTGGGCCTGGTTAGTACTTGGATGGGAGAACCCCTGAGAATACCAGGTGCTGTAGGCTTGGGAGAAGGACCTGACAACCCACTCCCCAAAAATATCAAACTGCCATTGAAAACCCTATGAACAGCAGAGATGCATTGATAGTAGTGTTTTGCCTGTAGTACAAAGGGTTGCTATGAGTTGGGTACCAACTCAGTGGCACCTAACAACAGTACCAGTGAAATAAAATTATAAATTGAAGCATAAAATTAATTTAGTTGTTTTTGTTTTATTTAGGGGGTTGAACCCAAGGCTTCACACATTTTAGGCAAGTACTTTACCACTGAGCTATGCTCCCAAAGTTATGCAGAATACCTCTGGCCTGGACCTTGTGATCCTCCTGCCTCAGTCTCCAAGGTACCTAGATACAGGCATGCATCATGATGTCCCGCTTAATTTTTGTTCTTCGATAATAGTCATTCTAATGGTGTGAAATGATATCTCCTTGCAGTTTTCATTTGTATTTGTCTGAAGGCTAACAACAAGGAGTGTTTTGTCATATATTTACTGGCCATTTGTATTTCTTCTTTTGAGAATTGTCTATTCAGATCACTTGCACAGTTTTAATTGGATTATTTTTTGTTGGCCTTGCTAAGCTTTTTGACAACCTTGTTATAAACCTGTCAGATGAAAAACTGCAAATATTTTCTCCCATTCTGTATGTAGCCTTTTCACACTATTGATTGTTTCCTTTGCTTTTTAGTTTGATATAATCATATTTGTCAAGTTTTACTTTTCTTTCCTGTGTTTTTGAGATCTTATCCATAAAATCATTGCCTGGACCCAATGTGTTGAAATAGTTCCTTCATACTATTACATGTCTGTGTACATATCTAAACATAATGAAATAGCATACCAAAGAGATTCTTGCCCACCCATGTTTATTCTGGCACTATTCACAATAGCTAAGGTATGGAATCAGTATAGGTGCCTATCAATGGATAAATGGATAAGGAAAATATGATATATATACACAACAGAATATTATCCAACCACAAAGAATGAAATCCAGTCATTTGCTGCAAAATGAATGGAACTGGAGGACATTATGTTAAGTGAAATAAGCCAGACCCAGAAAGGTAAGTACCTCATGTTCTCTCTCATATGTGGAAGCTAGACATAGTCCATCTGAATGTAGAATAATGATCATTTGAGATAGGGAAGCATGTGTGTGCAGAAAGAATGGTTGGACTTATCAATGCACACTGTATGTGTATATGGAAATATCACACAGAACTCCAGTAGTATGTATAATTAACATTAATTAAATAAAGGGAAGCTTCTCAATGAAAAATATCTATGAAGAATGTTTTCAAGGCAGGTATCACTTTTTAAATAACATCAATCATAGTCTTCAAGAACCCATAAGGACACCATAGTGCATGTCTATCATTCAAGCAACTCAAGAGACTGAGGCAGGAGGATCACAAATTCAAGGCCAGAGGCAACCTGTGCAACTGAGACTTTGTCTCAAAATTTAAAAAAAGGGGTTCAACCCAATTGTACAGCACTTGTATAACATGCATGAGGCCCTGAGTTCAACTCTCAAGTACTAAACAACAACAACAACAAAAAAAAAACAAAAAAAAAACCCAGAACCCATAAGTACATCATTAACTAAGAATCCTGAAAATAATTATGTAGATATTAATTCCACTGACACTTGATATAGCAAGTCATGCTTGATATCATCTACAAATATCAATGAATATTGGAGTTTATGGAATGAGGTATTGTATGAAGAGGTCAGACTATAGAAAATCATTGCTTCTGTGTCTTGTACACAATCAAAACTATTTGATTCACATAAATAGACAATTAGCAAAACAAGAATAGGAAATTCTATGACAATCAGCATATTAAAATATATTCTTGTGACTAACAAATGTAAATCCAAGCAAAGATATAATTATTCACCTCAAAACTCAATATAGAGTATTTCTTAAAAGATGGCATCTACTATTTCTAAAGCATATGAAAAAATGAATCATGTGCTATGTTAATAGACACTTACATAACTACTTTTGAAAGCAATTTGGATGAATTATAATAATCTGAAATACAGTCTCATCCTCATCCTCACTCTCATCCTCAGGGTTCACTTTGATAAATGTGTTGAGAGGAAATAAATCTAGTTTGCTGTAAAAGAAATCTAATAATTGCAAAATCATGGAAATAGCATCAACAAAAATATAGCCAATAATAAAGCTGGGTATAATCGTGCATTTCTACAATTCCAGCACTCAAGAGGCTGTGGTGGCAGGATTGCAAATTTGAGGCTATCCTGAGCTATATAGAGAAACCCCATGCCAAAACAACATCAAACAAACAAATAAAGCAATAATAGGATAATGATTGATTGGATTTGTAACATCCAAATAAAGCAGTATTATTCAGCACTAAAAATTCAAAATTTTTAAAGAATTAAGATAATAAATTCTTTATAAGGAAAATTATAAAATTCAGATGAAAACAACCAAACAAGAACGAATTAAATGGAGATATAATCCATATTCATACACAGGAAGAATCAATACTGTCAAGAGTTCTTTCCTAACATAGTACTGATTATGAAAGAAAATGGTCCATAAACATCGACTACAACAAAATACAGAAAATCGTTAGAGATTACTATGAGAGATTGTATTCCCAAAAATATGAAAATGCAGAAGAAATAACAAATTTATTAATACGTATGACTTACCAAACCTAACCCCAGAAGACATAACTGACCTAAACAAGCCATACATGGAAATAGAAAAGTTAATAAAACGTCTCCCAACAAAGAAGAGCCCAGGTCTTCATGGGTTCACAACAGAATCTTACCAAACTTTTAAAGAAGATATAATACCTGTTTTCCTCAAATTATTCCAAAAAATAGAAAAGGAGGGAACACTCCCAAATTCAATCTATGAAGTTACCATCACCCTGATACCTAAACCAGGAAAAGATTCATCAAAGATAGAGAATTATAGGCCTATCTCCCTTAGGCATTTAGATGCAAAAATAATAAAATTCTGGCAAACAGAATCCAGCAGCATATTAAAAAGATTATTCACCATGACCAAGTGGGATTTATACCACAGATGCAAAGCTGGTTCAACATACAGAAATCAATTAATGTAATCCAACATATCAAGAAACTGGCAAACAAAAGCCACATGATCATCTCAATTGATACTGAAAAGGCCTTTGACAAAGTACAACACATATTCATGATAAAAATGCTGGAGAAGATAGGTACAAGAGGCAAATACCTTAATATCATAAAAGCCATTTATGGCAAACCTACAGTCTACATTATATTAAATGGAGAAAAACTGAAACCATTTCCTCTTAGATCCGGAACAAGACAAGGATGTTCTCTCTCTCCTATTCTATTTAACATGGTTATTGAAGTCCTGGCCAGGGCAATCAGACAAGAGAAAGAAATCAAAGGGACACAGATTGGCAATGAAGAGGTCAAGTTACCTGTATTTGCAGATGATATGGTCTTATACCTGAAGGACCCCAAAACCTCAACCAGAAAACTTTTAAAACTAATCAACTCCTTCAGCAAAGTGGCAAGATATAAAATCAATATACAAAAATCAATAGCTTTCCTTTACACTAACTATAAACAGGAAAAGAAGGAAATTTCAGAAAAAATAGATTTCATGATAGCCCACCAGAGAATTAAATACCTTGGAATAAATCTAACCAAAGACCTTCAGATCTCTACAAGGAAAATTTCAAAACATTAAAGAAGAAATAGCAGAGGACACTGAAAAATGGAAAGACTTTCCCTGCTCCAGGATAGGGAGAATTAACATAGTAAAAATGGCTATCCTACCAAAAGCAATTTGTAGATTTAATGCAATCCCCATTAAAATTCCACTGACTGACTTTACAGAAATAGAAAAAATGATCCAAAAATTTGGATGGAACCACAAAAGACCACGTATAGCCAAAACACTCTTAAGCTGCAAAACTAATGCAGATGGAATCACAATCCCTGATTTCAAGCTATACTATAGGGCAGTGGTGGCAAAAACAGCTTGGTATTGGCATAAAAATAGGCCTGAAGACATGTGGAATAGAATAGAAGTTCCAGAAATACCTCAACACACCCATAGCCACCTAATTTCTACAAAGGAGAAAAGCAAGTAAACTGTAAAAAGGATAGCCTTTTCAACAAATGGTGCTGGGAAACATGGTCATCCACATGCAGAAAAATGAAAACCTTCCTACATCTCCCAATATGCATGAGAGTTAACACAAAATGGATAAAAGACATCAACATAAAACCAGAAACTTTAACACTTATAGAAATCAAGATAGGCAATACACTCCATCATATAGGCATAGGAAAGTATTTCCTTAATAGGACCCCAATTGCTCAAGAAATTGCAACAAGAATAGATAAATGGGATCATATGAAATTAAAAAAACTTCTGCACAGCAAAAGAAACAATTAACAGAGTCAAGGAAACCCCCACAGAATGGGAAAAAAATCTTCGCATTTTATACATCATATAAAGGTCAAATTACTAGAATTTATAAAGAACTCAAGAAAAAAACTCCCCCCAAAAACCAGATAACCCAATACACAAATGGGCAAAGTAACTGAGTAGACAGTTCTCAAATGAAGAGGTCCATAAAGCCATGAAACACATGAAAAAATGCTCAGTATCCCTAGCCATTGTTGTTGCTATTAGGTGCCATCTAGTTGGTATCTGACTCATAGTGACCCTCATAAGGTTTTCAATGGCTGACTGTATCAGGATTGCCTTGGGAGTGGATTGCCAGGCCCTCCTCGAAATACAAATTAAAACAACTCTGAGATTTCACCTTACACCAGTAAGAGTGGCCATGATCAATAAAACAAACAACAACAAATGCTGGTGAGGTTGCGGAGAAAAGGGAACATTCTTACATTGTTGGTGGAGCTGTAAATTGGTCCAACCACTGTGGAAATCAATATGAGGGTATCTTAAAAAATGAAAAATAGATCTACCATATGACCCAGCTATAACACTATTGGGAATTTACCCAAAGGGAGATGGGTCATCATACCACAGAGACACCTGCATCTCCATGTTCAATACAGTGTTTTTCACAATAGCAAGGATATGGAATCAACCAAAGTGCCCTTCAACAGAAGAATGGATAAAAAACCTATGGTACATATACACAATGGAATACTACTCAGCAATCAAAGAAAAAAAAGGAAATAATGCCCTTTGCAGCAAAATGGATGGAACTAGAGAAAATTATTTTAAGTGAATGAACACAAGCTCAGAAAGAGAAACACCACGTGTTCTCACTCATATGTGGGAGCTTCATCAAAATTATAAGAAGGAAAAAATCCTATACAAAGGTCAGATCATAATAAAAGAAAGAAAACTAAAAATGGAATTATTATAGGTGGTCTAGAAAATGCATGTAATAGGTCAGACAAGGTAAAAATAAAGTTCACTACAGAAAAAGTTTCTATCTTAAACAGAATTGGAGCGCAAGGATATATAGAAAAATATTACCATAAAAAGACACATAAATGGAACAGAAGACTTTGATCGGAGGGTGGGACAGGGGGAGGAAGCCTACAAGAGGGTAAGGGGGAACCTATACGAATAATGTACAACAAAATGCATATATGGAAATGTCACAATGAAAAGCAGGTCAGAATGAACCATGTTAAAGTGAACATTAAAAATTTCCAATAAAAGTAAGATGTTAGTTCTTCCCAAATTGATCTATAGATTTAATGTGATCCCAGACAAATTCAAAAAAAATTATTATGTGGATATAAACACAGACTCTTAACACTTACATGGTGAAGCAAAAGATCTAGAATAACCAACACAATATCTGAGGAGAAGAACAAATTTGTAGGACTGATACTGTTTTTTACTTCAAATCTTACTGTAAAGCTACAGTAATCGAGACAGTGGTACTGGCAAAAGAATAGACAAATAGATCAATGGAAGAGTATAATGAACCAAAAAAAAAAGATCTCTAAAATATTATCATCTGATATTTGACAACAGAACAAAAACAACATAGTATAGAAAAGACAGTCTTCTTAACACCTGGTGCTTCACACACACACACACAAAATAAATAAATAAAAATAAGTAAATAAAATAAAAAGAGTCTAGACAAAGATATTATACCTTTAAAAATATCTCAAAATGAATCATAGACATAAATGTAAAACGAAAACCTAAAAATTCTGGAGATAACATATAGGAGAATGCCTAGATGCCTTTGGGGATTGCAGGGACTTTTTACACAAAAACACAATCCATGAAAGAAAGTAATCTTAAGCTGTATTTCATTAGAATTAAACTTTTCTACTATGAGTCAGATACCGACTCGACGGCACCTAACAGCAACAACAACTATGTAAAAAGCAATGCCAAGATAGTGAGAAGACAATGCACAGACAAGGAGAACATATTTACAAAAGACACATCTGATTAAAGACTATTATATAAAGCATACAGTGAATTTGTAAAACTCAATAATAAAAAATGAAAAATAAAAAATTGGCCAAATACCTTGCTTCCTCTCCAAGGCAATAAACAAATAACAAATAGCAATATGAAAAGAAGTTCCATGCCATATGTCATTAGGGAAATATAAATTAAAGCAGCAAGTTACCATAAGACACCAATTATAATGACCAAAATCCAGAACACTGGCACCACTAAATGCTGGCCTGATGTGGAACAACAGGGACTCCCATTCATTGCTGTGGGAATGAAATATAATATAGCAACTTTGGAAGAATTTGGTGGTTTCTCACAAAAATAAAAATACTCTTAACTTATTATTTAGCAATCACGTTCCTTAATATTTATCCAAAGGAGTTAAAACTTATGTTCACATAAGAGCCTATCTATGATGTTTATAGTAGTGTTATCCATAAATGCCAAAACTATGATGCAACCAAGATGTCTTTCAGTGATTATGTGACTAAATAAATGAGGGTACAGCCAAACAGTAGTAATAACATTATTTCCAGACAGTAGAATATTATTGGGTGCTAAGAAGAAAAGCCTCCACATATCTCTCAACTTGTCATGTTATGAGAGCTTGCATGTTCCTGTGATACTGAAAGCTATGCCACCAGTATTTCAGATGACAGCAGGGCCATCCACAGTGGAAAAGTTTCCACTGAGATTCCAGACTAACACAGACTAGGGAGAAGGACCTGGTAGCTCACTCTCAAAAACATTAGCCATTGAAAACCCTAAGAATAGAGAAGCATTGTCAAATATAATGCTGGAAAATGCGTCCCCCAGGCTGGAAGGCATTCAAGAAACCCCAGGAAAAATTACAGTCAACTTTAATGATGAGAATGGAGTAAAGCCCCCAGGACATCCTTTTGCTGTTGTGACATAACTCAAAATGAGAAGAAACACAGTGTCTGCAATAATGTGTGTTTTCCAATATAAAAAGATCATGCGCATGGCACAGTGTCAAGAAAAAATTTCATCCTGTGTACACAGGGTCACTATGAGTCGGACTCAAATCGATGCCACCTAACAACAAGAAAAGAGCTAGGAATCCATGAAAAGACATAGAGGAGACTTAAATGCACCCTACTGAATGAAAACAGCCAATCTGAAATGGCTACATACTGTGTTATTCCAACTAAATCCCATTCTGGAAAAAGCAAATCTATGGAGCATAGAAAGATCAGTGATTACCAGGGGATAGTGGACAGGAAAAGATCAATAAGCAGATCACAGACGAATGACAGGGTGGTGAAAATACTTTGTATGATAATACAATGGTGGATGCATATCATTACATATTTATCTAATACTATGGAATGTACAAATCAATAGTGACCCTACTGTAAATTATGGACTTTGGGTGATAATGACATGCCAATGTGAATTCAGTCATAGTTTGTAAATAATATACTACTCTCATGGTGCATGTTGATAACAGGAGAAACTGTGCATATGTCAGAGAAAGAGGCACATGGAAAATCTCTTTACCTTCCTCTCAATTTTACTGTAAACCTAAAACTTCTCAAAAAATTTAAGTATTTAAAAATTTTAAATAATTAAGATGAATACTCTTAAATAAGTCAAAAGTTAGAATATAAACATTTCTTTTGGGTCTGATCCACAATGTGTGAAATATATTTATACCAATATCATCTAGATGACAGCTAAGGTAACTTTGTCATTTAATACATAAATTAAGTTGTTTGAGACCTTTAAATACAAATAAAATTCTCTTCAAGATTTGTGTAGTTTACCAAGAAGTAAAATCTTCATATTCCTGTTTCTTATTGTCAAAAAGTAATAACATTCCCATATTACTTTTAAAAATATTTCTCCTTATGTAATTTTAATAATAATATTTACCCTTTATTTCTGATATGTTGATTTGATTTTTTTTTAAATTACACTTGCTTGCTATTTATGAAGTCTATGAATCTTTTCAACGAGTGAATATCTGTCCACTTGTATTCCATTGCATTCCATTATGCCCCTATTTCATTGCTTTCCTTCTGCACAGTTTTTCTTTAATGTATTCTTTTTAAATAATTTCTTAATTGTGAATATAAATTAATAATGCTAAGCATTTCCTAATTTTGAATATAAATAATTACAGCATGAATTTCCCACCATGCACTGTTTTAGCTGAATTCCACAAATTTTAATACACTATTTTCATTTACATTTAATTTGATATACAGTAATTAGATATATTCTAATTTCTATCACATACTTTTCTTTGGTGATTTAAAAAGTTTTATTAAATTTTTCAGAATTTGTATTAATTTTTTGTTGTTTTTATATTTAGTTCAATCACAATCAACAAATGTGCTGGTAAGATTTTTAACTTCTGAGAAATTTATTGACATTTGTTTTCCTTAATGCATTGAACATATTGTTGATCATGTAATTGTTGATACGGTTGGGTTTAAATATATCACCTTACCCCTTATTTTATTTTATTTATTTATTTATTTTTATTTTTTGGTAGTACTGGGGGTTGCATGCTCTGCAAGTGCTGGACCACTGAGCTGCACCCTCAGTCCATTCTTTTTACTTTTTTGAGACACGGTCTCCTTAAGTTACACAGACTGTCTCTGGTCTTGAACTTGACATCCTCCTGCCTCTGCCTCCCAAGCCACTGGGATCACAGGTGTGCACAAAGTTTAAATTTCTTATGTGTCCTTTAAAGAATATGTTTCTGTGTGAGATGAATATGATGTTCTATAATAACCAATTGTGTCAACTTTGTGCGTGGTAGATGTGGTAATGGGCTAGGTAGTTGCCCTTTCAAGGAAGAAATGTCTGGTTGGCTGCCAAGAACACCCTTAACAGACAGGATTTAGGTGTTAGCTCCTGCAGATTTTGGCTTGGCTGCAGAGTTACCAACCCAAGGTTACACTTTTCCTGGGGGAGCTCACATTTACTAAGTGAAAGAGATACAAGAACAAGCACACTGCTGGTTCAGCCTGATATGAGCATCTCTGGCAGAAAATATTTTCTCCAGAGCTCCTTGCTGCATTTTGCTGAGAATTTATTCGATCTGTATCACAGTTTCACTTCTCTCCTTACCCAATTCTTTTTCTGTCATCCTTTCACACATGTTGATCCCAAATACCATCTTGCAGCTCAAACTCCTGCTCAAAGTTTGCTTTGGGAGAGTGTTGTTTACATACTTTCTGAATTTTGGCAACCAATTTATCAACTACTATTAAAAATTTTCAGCTATACTTGTAGATTTTTATCTCTCTCAGCTTTATTCTGCAGCATTTCTTCATGAATTTTAAAACTGTTTTTAAGTAATACATATTTAGAATTATTGTATCTTCCTGACATATTATACCCTGAATCATTATTAAATGTCTCTTTTTCTCTTGTAACATCTTCTGACAGTATTATAACAGAACATCTTTCTCTCCTTGTAGTTTATATGATAGACTATTTACATCTCTGTTACTTCAAATGTTTTTCTTTCACATATGTTTAAAACTTTTTTCATAAACAATAGAGTTAGTTTTTTATCTACTCAATGTAGTCTTTGCTTTTTGATTAGAGTATTGTCTTCATCCACACTAATATATTTTGTTTTGTGGTGCCAGGAATCAAATTCAGGGCCTCATGCATGCTAGGCAAGTACTATAATAAACAAGGTACATCCCTAGCCCTAACATAATTATTGCTATGCTCGGATTTAAAAGTATCATTCTGCTATTTTTTTCCTGTTTGATTTCTTCTTGTTCTTTTTCTGAATTCTCTTTGGAAATGGAACATACTTTAACATTCTATTTTATTACCTCTACTAGACTCTTAAACATTTTATTTTCACAATCATTGTTGTAGTGTTTACAGCATGTGCCCTTAACTAATTTATTGAAGATAAAAATAAACTAGAAGACTTCCAAGAGGGTCTCCAGCTAAAATGCAAAGGTATACAAACTAACCTTACTATGTTGTAAACATATGATGTAATTTCACTGAAGGGGATGGGGAGTAATCATGGGGAGTACTAACCTAAGTAATTTCAAAAATGAGTGGAAAATGTAAGACTAGAAAACTAAAGGAGGTGAGCATAAGCACTGTCTTCTAACTGATAAACATTTCTCATTAGGTGTAGATTTATACTTTTGAAACCACTATACATTAAAGTATAATTGAACAAATAAGTTAATGGTCAATGAAAAGAGCTAGATGAGTTAAACTCAACCTCTTTGAGAGTTTAGTATCTTCATGTGTTATATTTCTCTTCACCTCATTTGTTACTTTTTCGATAATTTATCCACTTTACTATGGGCTAATGAATATTTCATGTTCATATTTTGACATATCCTAATAATACATTATTTATTTTATTGTTTAAATTCTTTCAAATTTATCCATTGGTAGCTCTTTTACTTGGTTCCTATATGACTCCTTTTGTTGTTGTTGTTGTTGTTAGGTGCCGTCGAGTAGAGTCCGACTCATAGCGACCCTCATAGGGTTTTCAATGGCAGACTGTTTTCGGGATTGTCTTGGGAGTGGTTTGCCACGTCCTGCTCCCATTTTTGCAGTGCTGGGAATTGAACTCTGGACCTTAGAGACTGCAGAGCAGTTTTCTGTTTTATTGTTCCTGTTTAGATGTGTTTTATTTTTGAGAACGTGTTTACTTTCTGGGACCACAAATGATCCAGGTTCATGTCATATATTTCTTGCCTTCCCTCCAATATTTGACATTTCTTCAAGGCTTTATTCCTTTTATAGGAGGCTAGTATTAGAAACATTGAAAAAACTATGAATAGCAGAGAAGCACTGACAATAGTGTTTCATCTGTTGTACGTAGCATTGCTATGAGTTGGATACAAACTGGATGGAACCTAACAACAACAACAAGGAAGCTAAGAGGACATGATAAGTAAGTGTAATCTGGTATCATTGATAGGATCCTGGAGCAGAAAAAGGTCATGGGATTGGAAAAACAACAACAACAAAATCCAATTAAATATACAGTTTCATTCATAATAATCTATCAATATTTCCTCATTAGCTGTGACAAATGTATCATAATAACTCAAGGTCATAATGATAGGGAAATCTCAGTGTGAGGTATGAAAGAATTCTATGTCCTATCTTTATTCTAAAATAAGAATTTAACTTAAAATATCTACATGGAGTTCATATTTTAATCACTTCATAGAGGACACTTCACATTTGATGCTTCACATTTCATTTACCCAATTCCAAAAATATAATAACATCATAATAATATAATTCCATTTATTAATATCATTGTGTGCTATTATTACCATATTTCCTACTTTTATGTATGTTAAGAAGCCACAGTTTATATTTGTGTTTAAATACAGTAATATTTTAGAAAATTACAAAAGAAAAAATATGTAATATTTTGTGCTATCATCCCAATGCTTTTCAATACATATTCTACATCTGAGATATATCTTGTATCATTTCCTTTTAGTATAAATTTTAAAAAGTATTTCTTATAGCATTAAGTTAGCCAGTAACAAGTGTCCCCAGCTTTTGTTCAACCTTACTTTAATGTCCTTTTTTGAAGAATATTATCATTTGATGTAAAATTCTTGGTGGAGAGTTCTCTTTTATTTTTTAATAATTTAAGGATGACATTTTGTTTTCTATCCTTCTATTATTTCTAGAAGAGATATTAGCTAGAATTTCTATCATTTATTCCTTTAAATGTAAAGTGTCTATTTTCTCTGGCTGGTTTCATGATGCTCTTTTTTTCCTTTCTTTTCAGCAGTACCATGGGTGTACCTGGGTATAGTTTTCTTTATGTTCTAATGCTTGAGGTTTCCTGAGATTATCTGATCTGACAGGTGATTTTTTTATATTGTCCGATATTATGTCATCTGATTTCTTTCTACCCCATGTTTTTAATTCTTGGACTCCAGTTACATGTAGATTAAACTGCTTGACATTGCCCATTAGCCTTGTTCCTATTTTTCTTGACTATAGGTCACATTTCTTATTTGTGTTGACCTTGTGGATGAGATGTTATAGAGACTTTAGAGTCTATAATCTTCTCTCTAAAATGTTTATATTTTTACCAAACAATACCAATTATTGTATGATCACCTAGAAACTGTATAAACTTGTTTTTATGATTTGTGAGGGTAAATCTGTATAAATCCCAATACTCTTCAATCTTTTCAAACTTGGTAGGTCTCCAATTCCAAAATGTGCATCTCTTCAGATCTTGAAGTTATACTTTGTTGAGCTAGGTTTAGAAAATGCCTTAATCCATGGTGTGTGGTTCTTACTCATCAACTGGCTTCACACACGTGTGTGTATGCATGTGTGTGTATCTGTCACAATGCCAGAGATGTTAATGATATATTAATGATGTCTCTCCACACTGGCTGAGCCAGATCCCCAATACCTGCCAGCTCTGCTTACTTCTAGGAACAATTCCATTCTCACCTCAGCAGCAACTATTTCCTTTTCAGTCAATACTACTTATGTGCTGTCCAACTTTCAACCTAAGAATGCACAAGGGGCCCTCATACTGCCTCCTGCACAATGACTTTCCCTTGAAACACACCATCCCACAGATACCAACTACATTAGTTGTCCAACATTGTGTTCTCATCCCAGCAGAATATACCTTGCCCTTCATAGACTCTGGTTCATGCACTGAAAATTGGGATTTGCTTAGAGACACAAGAAGCTTTTTTGTGAGTTTTCATTCTGAGAAAGATGAGAGATTTGGGCCACTAGTTGTCCATATTTGTGTAGTATCTAGCACAGAGAAAGCAATCAATACCTATACTTTGAGTGAGTAAAGAAAGAATTTGTCTTATATAGTGTGTGCAATTTTATAGTTGTTTTGTGTGAGATAGTTTGGAATACTACTAATAATTCCATAATATGCAAGACTGGAAGTCTTGATAAGTCTTCATTTTAGCTGCATCTTCTCCCTTATGGTCATTTTCTTTCTCCTCTCTGCACCAAGCCATGAATGAAGCTTAGAAAATTTAGCTTGGGGTTTCCAAAGATAAGACAACATTTTTGCACACTTTAAAATTTGCTGAATTTTGGGAAGGAGGGTATATTTTTATATGACAAAACTGAAAATAATTTTATATGTTAGAGGTTGTTATGATTTAGTATATTTTGGGACATTGTGTCACTGCAAATTTCTACCTGGTCATTTTTCTATCTGATGTTCAATCTCCTCACATTTGACCTATCACCACCCCCAATCTCCATTCTTCTCCTTCCCAAATTTGTCTACATGTATGTGTGTGTGTGTACATGTGTGTATGTTTGTGATCTCTATATCTGTATATCTATATCTATATCTATATATGTAGGAGTTTATCTACTAGTTTTCTTTTGTTGTTTATTTTCACTGTACAGCCTCAAGGTCTCATTTTCCACATCAAAGAAGCTTAATTTCCTGAATAGTATGCCCTCTATGAGAAGAATTTTGTTGTTCATTGATAAAATGATTACATCTATTAATGCATATTTATAGCAATTCAAATGTATGAATATTTAAACATCAAAGAAGCTATCAATATTAGTTACTATTCATTTGACAACAGTTTATGGAAATCTTTCCATATTTCATGTGCTGGGTTTTAAATCACTGAAAATGCATTGTCCATCATTTCCATGAAATCATTGTTCAAATCTGGAAGTCAAAACAACAAAATACAATCTATCAAATTCTATAACTAACATTATATATGTTTGGCTATGGGAAGATAGGAGGGATTGTAACTCAGATAAGAAGAAGAATTGTAATTCCATTTTGTCGAGTACAAAATGATCCATGCTCAAATGTCTTTTTCTCTCTAATAATTTCCATTACTTTTAAACTATATACCTACAGTATTTGCTGCCATTCCTTTCTGGTTTTATCTTTTATAATTTTAATGGAATTCATTATGCATCTCTGCCACTCATAATAAATTCAAAGGCATTGACCGTATGTTCTCACATTTGTACAGTGTCTGGTTATTAGTTACCATTGAGTTGGGTGCAACTCATAGAGACCCTATATACAAGAGGATGAAACACTCCCCAACATTGTTCCATGCCTGGAGCTATTGCAAGTGATTGTCTGCCATTCATAGTATTGTCAATGGCTGATTTTTTTAGGCATGAGCCGCCAGGTTCTTCTCTCTAGCCTACGGCACCCGGTATTCCCTGGTGGTTTCTCATCCAAGAATTAACCAGGCTTGGTCTGCTTAGCTTCTGAGATCTGATGAGATGGGGCACTTGAAAGGGACATTTAGTTGGATACTTATTTTTGCTAAATAATGTCTTCAAAACAGAATTTTTTGTTAATTTTTAAGTCTTCATAATTGATTCTTCCAAGAATCAAACATATCTTCCTTACTTTTCTTATTGTTTATATACATGTCATTATGGTCTTAATTTCTGTGTCCTCTTAGATATGTGTACTTTAGTTTTCAGTTTGTTCTGTTTTGATATGAGAAAAATGATTCATTCTTTGTATTACTGCTTATTCTTTTTCAATAAAAGCAATGTTGTTAGGTCTTTGAAGAAGCTACTCATTGATATAATAAGGAGATAGATCATATGTTCCCATGATTGACTTAACTGTTCATTGATCTAATGAGAAAATATGTTATATATTCCTTTGATTGACTTAATACTTGAAATTGTAATAGCAGAAGGGGGAAAAGTATTTTTAGGTGTTCTGGAAAGAGTGTCAAAGCACCTCAGGCTGAGCAGACAGTCCAAGATAACACTCTTGCCTGATGTTAAAGACAATCTGTTCCTGCCTTCTCCCCTAAGTTTCTACTTTGACTATTTCTAAGTAGAAACTCTCAGATTTAGATAAGTAAATAAGGTGACAGGAAAGCTTTTAAATTTGAACGTTGCGATAATGAAAGTTCACCGTCTGCTTCTGTAACAAAATTTAATGTTTAATTGTTCAAAACCTGTTTTGGAAACTGCATAACTTGAAAGATTTATAATGGCATATAGACTTGTCAGCAGGAAGAAACACCAGGCCTCATTAGTTAGTTCCCCAAATTCTAGGCAGGACTGGATCCAAGCCTATCCTAACATATGGATGGCCTTAGGAAATAAGTCTCCTCAGATCATTTCCATACCTACTTTAGTGCCTTGAAATGTTGTATTGTCAAAAACAGCCTCTATAGGAAGTCATAAAATCTGACTTCAGTTTTTTAATACAGCCATTTGCTCCATGGTTTTAGGTGTATAAAATCTACCTGTATGTATTTTTCCGTCTCTATCAGGACAATGATGGGACATAAGCTTGTGAAAAATTCCTATGAGGAAGGCTGAGTGTGGAATACTAGCATCACTCCTGACCTTTGTGAAAATCAATTTTGAAAGTTATAAACTACAAATAGCAGATCATTTGTATATGTGGGATTTCCATGGTAGGATGTCATAATATTTCACTGATTTCACTTTTATAATTCCTCTTTATTTTGATATTCAAAGTTTTTTAAAAATTTTCTATAAGTATGGATTCTATGATTAAATGTAATTTTGAAATGTAAATAGTATCCTATTCCCTTTAATAGGGGATTTGTTATGCATCTGGATATTCAGAAAGAGAAAGAAAAATGCCTTGAAGCTTTTAGAAGAAACTAACTAAAACAAATTATTATTGGTAACTAACTCTTCCAAGAATAGCAAAACAGATTTTCTTCAAGGAAAGGAAATTGACCTTTTGTAATTATAAAGTTAAGAATTAGCATACTAGATACCTCATTGCTGACCTTGAGCTTTGAAACTTTAGAACAACTACATACCCACCCTCTATGAATCTGTGTGTTTTGTTCATGGAATATTGTAAGATGTTTTGTTACAGACTGTTCTACTTAGTATCATCAGTCCTGCTCCTTCTGAGTCAATAATATCTGAAACAGGACTTGAGAAGCTTCACTTGTCATAAGCATCTCATGTTGTGCCATTGTAGTTGTTTCAGGGAACACATTTAGAAAATACCAGAACTGGATGGTCTGAGTTAAAAAGAGAGATAGTCTTTTGCAGCAATAGCAGAAAACAAAATATAATTAATATATTTGTGGATATAAGTCACCCCAAGATTTCTCAGACTTCTTTGCCCTTCTGTGATATCTAATTCCTGACATTTCTATTTACTAATTGTGCTTGCTGACATTTACTCTTTGGTTAAATCTGTCAACCTGCCACTTAAGTTCATTTTTTATTTTTCTCTTCAGAGTATGGAGGCTTATTTCTTCCTCCTTCTGGCCTTACTGAGGAAAAAAAGCTGTATATATTTAAGGTGTACAATGTGATGTTTTCACACATGAACATATTCTGAAATTATTTCCAGCAAGCTAATTAACATCCACCACATTACATTGTTATGTGTGTGTGTGGGGGGGGGGACCTGTAGAGTTTGTTCACCTTGTTCAATGAAATTTTATGCCTGGGAATTAGTAACATGTCATTTCCCTCTTCCCTTGGCCCAATAGTTAGTGATGTATTATATACTTAAAAACTTGCTAGGAGAGTAGACCTCATAAGAAGTGTTCTCACCAAAATAAAATTAAATTTAACAAAACAAAACAAAATTGAGGTTTAGAAAAAGTAGTCCCTTCAGAAGAATGTAAGCCTTCATGATCCTTGCAGTATACTACAGAAAGATTACAAATTACTCTGCCATTAATTGTTCTCTGCATTCATACCATTTCTGTGGTCCTCTTATTCTGAATCCAGACTTAAAATGCAATTTTCTCTAGCCAGTGGTTCAGTAGCAAGTGTAACATAAGCAGGGATTTGGAAACTACTTATATTTTGTTGCCATTAGAATTTTACAGCCAAAATATGATGTGCCCATAGCATCCAACTATGGAATGAGAGACATACATATGTCTTGGTCATCCCTCTTACTTCATAAAATAGCTTCCAAATGCTATGCCTGTGAAAGAGGCCATCTTAGGACACCTGGCTTCTAGGACTTCCATAAGCATTATATTCAATCAAATACAGATTTAAATAATTAAGATTTGAAAATAATGAACATTGCCTGAGAAAATTCATAGAGGTATTTTCAAAAAATAAGAAAATGCATTCTTTTGGTTTCTGGTTGTGATGTGTTATGACCACCTGCTGTGATTTCATTTGTAATTCAATAATTTATACATTTAAATTAAATACTTGATCATTCTGTAACAAAGTCCCTAAATCTCCAACTAGGGAATGTGAATGTTTATAAAGCACATGACATATATGACAAAGATGACTATTTCCTTAAATTCATACATATAAAGCTTATGCATACTTTATGAGATGAACATATTAATAAAGAATATATGTGATAAAGATTATAATTACCAAGATTATTAAAGATGTCTTTATTACATAAATATCATGCTATATGTGCAGAGGGAATCAAAACTCTTAAAATTGTTCTTATAGTTAGAAGGTCCTGGAAATCCACTTCCAAACAATCAGCCATCGAAAACCCTGTGAATAGCAGACAAGCACTGACAATAGTGCCAGGCATGGCCCAGTGTTGGAGAGTGTTTTGTTCTGCTGTGCATAGGGTTGCTCTGCATTGGCCTTGACTCAATGGTATCTAACAGCAATAACAACACCTTTGCAAACACCTAAATTTAATAGTAAAATAATGGGACTCCACTGAATATATCCCTCAATGCCTATATTATTATGCTGTTGTAAATTAGGAATCTTGTACATTTAGTTGGCTGAATCCATCATAAATGCAGGTATATATTTAATTTTAGACAGGATATTCTTTGGAAAGTGGAGAAATTTGTTATAAGAAAATGTGCTTTTGCAGAAATACTTGTGCATGGGTATATATGCAAGAATGGATTTTGTTTATAATAAGTAGTTGAGAATTTTTAGTTTATTTATGGACACACCAACTTTTTTGGTATAGCTCTTGTATATAAATTTGTGAGATGGCCTATCTTTAGTTGTTGTTGTTTTGCTGTTGTTGTTTTTGCTAGGTACCATTGAGAGTCGGGTCCGACTCACATCAACCCTGAATAAAAGACTTACCAGTCCATAAACATTTCTTATATTGATCAGA
This sequence comes from Pedetes capensis, assembly GCA_007922755.1. Lineage (NCBI taxonomy): Eukaryota > Metazoa > Chordata > Mammalia > Rodentia > Pedetidae > Pedetes > Pedetes capensis. The sequence goes on from VMDO01015613.1 coordinate 29,037, forward strand.
GCTTGTCTGTTTCCTAAGACATGTGTTAAATCTTTATCCTTTTATGTAACACTCCTACCTCAAATCTCAGGGAACTAGTACAAGTAAGTGAATAATAAGCTGTGCATAGAAAAAATTATAGAATTACTATTACTTCTACATCCCAAAAAGTACTACAATAACTTTCCTTTTTTAAATAAATCAGCTCCGTTTCTGGCTCCATGAAATTTTAATTCACACTGGGACATGTAGACACCTGTTTATTTACAAAGCCTTCAGTCATGGAGACACATATTCAGAGAGTTGAGACAGGAATAAAATAAACTGGATGGCCTCCTTTTAAATCCAACTGTGACTTTCATCTTTGTCACAAAATAAGCACAACATTTGGCAAGATGGGAAGCTTCTAATCCAGGCAGGTCTAAGTTGGCATAGAATCACCTTGACAGGCTCCCAGATCAGCAAGAACTCTCATATCTCAAAAGCTCCTTTTGCTAAATTTAACTTTTCTGGTGTGAAAGGAATGAGATATTCCTCAGGAAAAGAAATAAGTATAAAGGAGATATGAGTTTAAGCTCCATCAGCTCATCAAATATGTAAGCTATTCAAGTATGTTAATATCAACCTATACACAAGAAAAACAGTGTGTATACAAATTAAGATATTCCTAAAAATTTAGAAAGCTAATCAAATTACTCCGCTTTATTTTCCCTCTAGAATTATATCATTTCTATTTTCTTTGGCGGCAGTTAAGTCTAACAGTAAGTGTTGGAGAAATAGATAATACTGTTGTGTCTTTCGTGTTCACAATTCTGCTTTTGAAGGCTATTGCATTATTAGATTTTGTGATTAGAATGAATTCCAATTTTCTTCTGCTTCAGTTAAATATCTACCTAGAACAGAACACAAACAAATACATATAATAAAATTTGCAGTGCTAGCATGCTGTGACACTACCAGGCTGAGTCATGCACACAGCTTGAACTTTGAAGTCAAGGATGTTTAAATCTTTATTTAGGTTCACAACTTGCACAGAGGGTTATATCTTTTCCCACGTCACACAAAATATGTTGGCAAAATCTTCATGAGATGCTGTAGCATAAGTATGGTTATTTTAGGAACTGCCTTGGCTCACTGTAGAGTGAACCAAGCTGTCAAGTGATATAAGAAAGTAAGTTAAACTAAAGAGTGTCTTAGCAAATTAAATATTGATGAAAAAGAGCCCTTAATCTCCTTCTGCCTCTGGATAGGCATTCACTTAATTTCAGCTTTATTTACTTAAATTCTCACTCCCATTTTCTTTATTAGATAGCAGAAAGAGAGAAGCTTATTATTTTACCAGAGACAGAATTCTATTTCACATGATGTAAATAATTCCCCTTTTCTAGGCAAGTTGATTCATTATATACTCATAACCTTAATTTCTTTAATCAGTCTATACTGATAGAACTTTTCCCAGCCTTCATTCCTGTATCTATGCTACATAAAAACACTGTTCATTCATCTTTTATTTTTTGTTTTTTTTTTTAAAGTTGAAGGCTATGGCTTTCTACAGTGAGTCTTACGTGCTTTAGCAGTGGGGTTTTTCCTGTTGCTCATTTCACTCTTCAGAATGCAATAGTCAGAGAACCATAGGAAGCATCTGTTTTGAGCTGTTCATTTTACAGTTTAGAGAATTAAGCCTCCCAAGTGTAAAGAGGCTTTATCCAAACTCAACTAATCAGTTAAAAATCTGAAGTCTGAAATCATGTTTTCTGATTCCTGGTGTATTTTGTCTGATAAACATGCTCCTCAGAAGCACCCAATATGCTTTTTGTTCTTATTGTATACACGCCATCCAAAACTAGAGACTTATGCAGGGCACAGTGGGCATGCCTGTAATCACAGCAACTTGGGAAGCAGAGGCAGAATGACCATAAGTTTGAGGCCAAAGGTAACCTCCTTCAAAGTAAAAAAAAAAAGTAATAAAAAGAGGGCTGAGAGTGAGGCTTAGTGGTAGAGCACTTACAAAGTAAAAACAACAGCAACAATAACAGGAACAACAACAAACCCATGAAGATGTCTCCTACTTATTAATCCCTGACTCTATGTGAAATTGCCAGCTAAAAAGAAGAAGTGTTAATGCTAAATACCTAATATTATTATCTCCATGTCTATTGCACAAAGACTTATATTTTTTCCCACTTCACACAAAACATATCAAGGTGATCAAAAGGTGACTTAGACAATTAATGTGACCTTTTTTCATTTTTCATTTTTTATTTGATAAAATCATTCAAAAGAAGGAAAAAAAGAATATCATTGTTCAATATTATTGCTTGAAAAGTTTGTTCATCTTAAAATTTACTTTTCAGAAGAAAACTAAACTGTTGAAAACATAGAAAATATATTCCACCAGATGTTTCCATATATGAAGATATAGCACTTAGAAAGAACTGGAAATTCCCTTGAGATTATAAAATAATTGGATAGCTATGTCTATTAGTTTCAGTTTTTGTTTTTGTATGAGGAAGAAAGCCTCAAATCTAATTTTCCTTGCACTACTAAACTCTGACTTTCTTAATTTCCATATCCCCAAATTATGAGATAATCAAAACCTCTGTATTTCAAATGTTGACTACCCAAAATATGGATCTATTTTCAACTTTCTGTAAATAGATATCCAATTGCCCCAGCACCATTTGTTAAAGAGGCTATCTTTTCTCCATTGTACACACTTAGCCCCATCAGATGGCTATAGTTGCTAGAGTATATCTCTGCATCTTCAATTTTACTCCATTGATTTTCAGACCTATGTTTTTGCCAATACAAGTCAGTTTTTGCCACTATGGCCCTGTAATATAGCTTGAAGTTAGGAACTGTGATGCTTCCTGCACTATTTTTACTGCTTACAATTGTTTAGATGATACACGATCTTTTGTGCTTCCATATAAATTTTAAGATAGGTTTCCCTATTTCTATGAAGTCTGTTTTTGGAATTTTGATGGGGATTGCATTAAGTTTGTTTATCACTTTTGGTAATGTAGCCATTTTCACAATACTAATTCTTCTGATTCATGAGAAAGGGAGGTTCCTCCATCTTCTAGTATCTTCTACTATTTCCTTTTTTTAATGTTCTGAAGTTTTCTTGGTAGATGTCATTAAGGTTTTGGTTATGTTAACTCCTATATATTTAATTTTTTGGTGTGCAATTGTGAATGAGATTCTTGTCTCAATTTTCTTCTCTTCTGGTTCACTATTTGTGTAAAGGAATGCTACTGATTCTTTTGGATGTTACTTTTGTATCCGGTTGCTTTGCTGAAGGAGTTAATTAACTCTTAGGTGTTTTCTAGTGGAATTCTTGGGGACATTTATGTAGAAGATCATACCATGTCATCTGCCAATAAGGATAATTTGATCTCTTCTTTCCCTATCTGTATTCCTTTATTTTCTTTCTCTTGCCTGATTACATTGGCTAGGACTTCAATCACAATATTAAACAAGAGAGGAGAGAGTGGAAATCTTTGTCTTGTTCCTGATCTTAAAGAGAATGATTTCAGTTATTCCTTATTAATATGATATTAGCTACAAGTTTGTCATAGACAGCCTTTATGATGTTGAGATAGGTTCTGACCATGTCCATTTTCTTTGGTATTTTAATCATGAAAGGACATTTCACTTTGTTGAAGGTCTTCTCAGCATCAATTGAGATTATCATATGGTTTCTGTCTGCAAGTCTCTTGACATGTTGAATTATGTTGATTGATTTTCATGTGTTGAACCAGGCTTGCATCTGTGGAATGAAGCCCACCTGATCATGGTGTATGATCTTTTTTATGTGTTGGGGAATTCAGTTTGCCATAGTTTTGTGGAGGATTATTGCTTCAACATTCATCAGGGAAGTTGGTCTATAATTGTCTTTCTTTGAAGACAATTACATGTCCAGTTTTGGTATCAGGGTAATACCGGAGTTGTAGAATGAATTTGAAAGTGTCCCTTTCTTTTCTAGTTTATGAAATAATTTGAGGAGAGTAGGCATTAATTCTCCTTTTAAGGTCTGAGAGAATTCAACTGTAAACTCATCAGGTCATGGACTTATCTTTGTTGGGAGAATTTTATTACTGTCTATAAGTCAGTAAATATAATGAGTCTGTTTAATTTACTTGTGTCCTCCAGGCGTAATTTTGGTAATTCATTTGTGCTATGGACCTTATCAATTTTTTCTGTACTTTCATTTTTGGGTGAGTACAATTTCTCAAAGTAGCAGCTGATGATCTTCTGAATTTCATTGGTACCAATTTCATTGGTATCTGTGGACTCCATTATCATCTCTGATTTTTTTTTCAACTTGGGTCTTTTCTCTCTTTCTTTTGGTGAGACTTGAAACGGATCAGAGACCTGAACATGAAACCAGAAACTACTAGAAGAAAAGATAGGGAATATGCTCCAACACTTAGCAACAGGCAAATATTTCCTTAATAAGACTCCAATTGCACAGAAATCCACAACAGGAATTGGCAAATGGGATTATCTATAAAGGAAAAATATAAGCAAAACTTCAAGAAGGGAGGAGGGGATCAGCTAGGGGAGTATAGGTTGGGGAAGAGGGTGGGGGGAATAAAGTAGAGGGAAAGACAGGGAGAGGATTACCTCAAACTATGTGATGCAACTTTGTGAACATAAAGGAATTGTGTTTTTGTAAAATATGTAAGTGAATGAATGTCTAAGCAAAAGTGATGTAATAGTTGCATAATAGATACAGCAAAAGTCTTATTACTCTGTACCCCTCTACTTATTTTAATAAAGAAATACCCAAAATATTTGGAAGTATTACAAATGAGTCATGGCATACATGGAATACCCTCTTCACTTTATTCACACCAATCACCAGAGATTTTCAAAAGACTCTTGAATTTTGTGAGGGATGAGCCTACATTGACCTCATCTCTTAAGCCAGATACAATTAAGCCAAGCTCAGCATCTAATCCAGAACCTGTGTATTTTATGAATTTTAAGTTGCATGATTGATTTGTAAGTAAAGTATAGGTTGAGAATTCCTCATCAGAAATGCTTATGCTCAGAGTGTTTCAGATTTTTTAATTTTGAAATATTTGCATACATTATATAACTGAATTGGGAAAAGCTATTGCAAAGGCCCTCTTTAAAGTGTTGAAAAGTAAAGATGTCACATTGAAAATGAAGGTGCACCTGATTCATGCCATGGTATTTTCAGTCACATCATATGGGTGTGAAAGTTGGACATTGAATAAGGGAGACAGAAGAATTGATGCTTTTGAATTATGACACTGGAGACAGTTATTGAATATATCATGGACTATAAAAAGAACCAACAGATCCATCCTAGAGGATGTGCAACCAAACTGTTCCTTGGAAGCAAGGATGGCTAGACTGTATCGGGTGTATTTTGATCATGTTGTCAGGAGGGACCAATCCTTGGAGAAGAACATCATCTTTGGGAGATTGTCACATCACTGAAAAAAAGGAAGACCCTCAACCAGATCCTTAAACAATGGGCTTAAACAGAAAAAGGGTCATGTGCCTGGCACAGAATCAGGTAGTGTTTTGTTCTGTTGTACATAGGGTTGCTGAGTTGTACCTGACTGGATGGCATCTAACAACATATAAGATATCTTGCCAATGAGAACCATGACCAAACATGAAATCCATTTGTGTCTCATATACATCTTGCACACCTAGCCTGAAACTAATGTATAATAGTTTTAGTTCATCACTCTTCTGACTGCAAAACATCATATGAGGTCATGTCTGGAATTTTCCACCTGTGGTGTTATGTTGGTATGTTTAAAAATTTTCAAATTTTGGAGCATTTTAGATTTTAGATTTTGGAATTAAGGGTGCTTAATCAATTTCAAGGTGCAGAAGAGTTTCTTTATATATTCAAAAAACCATATCAGGCAGAGGGCAAAAATCATGGGTTTCAGGGCCAAATAAACCTGAATTTCAGACATTAATGTTGGTATTTATCAGAAGAGAGGTTCTGAGAAAGTTACTTCACCTTACTGATTTTAAATCTTCTCTGACAAAAAAAAAGGCATAAGTTACTTACCAGAGTAGTTGTGAAGAATTATGTGATACTTGTAATTTTCTTATCCTAATACCTGTTTCATACAATGCAATTAAACAGAGTAAGTGGCAGCTGCTTTGCTTATGTGAAAAACTGCTATTACAGATCTTGAAATCATGTGCTTATCATAGTCATTTAGATTCAACTATTCAAATGTATACCATCCGGCCCTAATCTCTTTCTAGGTATGCTATTTTTTGATATCTAATCTTCATAGGGGCTGGGATTTGGCTCAGTTGGTAGAGTGCTGCTCTGCAGTCTCTGAGGTCCTGAGTTCAATTCCCAGGACCGCAAAAATGGGAGTAGGGTCTGGCAATCCATTCCCAAGGCAATTCCGAAGAAAACAGTCAGCCATTGAAAACCCTGTGAGGGTCGCTATGAGTCAGATATCTACTTGACGGCATCTAACAACAACAACAACAATCTTCATAGACTTTCATCTCCTTTTCTTACAACTGCTTAAGTCTTCATAGTGAATAGTGAATCCTCAGCCCACCTGAAAAATATTTTGCTCTTGATTCTTGTCCTCACTGTAGGCATTTCCTTAGACGGTGATCAAGAACTTTCAGGAAATGTAGCCATCAGGCTTGCTATGCAGATTGAATTTGCAATGTTTTCACAGGACAACTCAACAGATAAGGTTAGGTATCACTTTCAGGCTCACAAAGAATAGGCCCAGTAGTAAACAACAAACTATTCTTAAAGGTAAAGCACAAACACAGTAATAGAATTAGGTTTACTGGGAGTATTAAGCTTTCCTTCTAGGCCAGAGCTATCTAATCAATAGTAAATGGAAGTGTTCTCTGTGATGTTCAATATGATAGTGATGGCAATTAAGCGCTTGGCTGAAACACATGGCTAGGAAGCACTTGAAATGTAGATGGTGCAATTAACTAAATTCTATATTTTATTTAATTTTAATTTATTAATGTTTTAATCTAATAGCCTTATGTGGCTAGCTCTACTTTGCTGAACATATAGATTCAGAAAATATAGCATTTCAATTGTAGCATCATATTTTAAAGTTTTCAAAGATTTTTGTTCAAGTGTTGTGCTTCTTTTTCAGGAATAAGTACTGGAACAAAATTCAATGTGTGATCTAAAGGTGAAATTATAAACATTATTTTATGCTTTTATAATTCATGTGTCTTTTTTCCTGAATTTTTATATGCCTAAAAATAAAACTGTCTATCCGCTTTTTTCTTTTCTCTTCCTTCCTGTCCAGGATACTGCTTTCTACAGTAGTAAAGGAAGTAGTACCTCTAATTCAGACATTTCAAGTAGCATCTGTAGAAGTACATAATAACAAATGCCACATGAATTATGTACTCTATAAGCCAAATTAAGCTGGAAAATTGTCTAAGTGTAAAGGGTCAGCTCTAATAAACTGAGCATAATCTCCTGTATTCTATCCCTAAAGAAAATTAAATTTTAATGATCCTGAGAGCTCACTGTTCAGGAATGTCACTCCATATAATCATATAAATGACAGTTAAACTCCGGAATTGAGTTAAAAGTTAAACATCCTCTGTAATTACTCTTTAAGTCCAGAGTTTGTTAGTTGCTTCAGGCAAATTCTTAGGAATATCAGTATATTGACAGATTAAACCAAGATGCAAGAGCAAACTTCAAGATCTACAAAACTAGTCACTGCTGAATGCCTTACTGAGTTACATATTTGCAGAACATTACACTGAGAAGTATTTTAGACACTTCAGAATTTTTATCCTTATCTCTAGTTGCTTTGCTGCTGTTGTTAGGTGCTGTGGAGTCAGGTCTGACTCACAGTGATCCTATGTACAACGGAATGAAACATTCCTGACTCTGTGCCATACCTGGCACTGTGTCAGTGCTTCTCTGCTGTTCATACGATTTTCAATGGCTGATTGTTTGGGGATTGCTTAGGGAGTAGATTGCTACTTCCTTCTCCTTTTGTGTGTGTGTGTGTGTGTGTGTGTGTGTGTGTGTGTGTGTGTGTGTGTGTGTGGTACTGGGGATCAAAACCAGGGCCTCAGAAAAGTGCAGAGCAGCCCTCTACCAAGTGAGCTAAACCCCAGCCCCACAATCTCCAGCTGGATAAGCTTCAGGTAACACCCATCCCGCCAGAAAAATTATAACATGGGTTTATGAGACTTGTTCAGGGATAAACGTAGCATTTGTTTTCTTTCTGTGGTTATGTGAAGGGACTTCTAAGTGAGAAGGAAATCATAAGAGGGAGAGAAAGAGATAGGAAGCCCATGAGCACATGCAAGGGGTGGAAAGAGAGAGAGAGAGGAAGAGAGAGAGAAAGAGAGAATATTGAGCAAGCCCATTGGCAGGGTATCACACTAGCAGAGTGATGAGTTGATTCTCTCTGAGGTTGACTTCCTAGAAGCAGTTCCTCGGCTGTTCTAGCCTGGATATTTCAGTGAGGTCAGTCTGATCTATATTTCTCAGTGCATAAGAGAAACATTTATTATTCAAGTTAAGGGTGAGTAACAGTAAGAAAAAAAGAAAGGTTCTAGAATAACTGGTTATTGCTGTTTTTCAACAAATCTTATGACTTACTTGGATAATTTTTCTGTCACTGAGGGTTTATGTGTTTACAAGGAAGACAGATATGAGATGTCAAATTATTGAATTTCATAAGAAATTTAATTGAAAAGAAAAAAATAATTGGTGGATCAAGAAAACATGAAGATGAAGGAAGGTATTTATGTCGATTATATTTTAGAAAGAGACTGAGAAGACAAGTTGCATGAAATCATTTTATAAATGATGAAGATTATATGGATTTAGAGTGGTGTGATGATCTAAATGCAAAGTTTCCTAGAGTTATGCATTAAAACTAAACAGTGAACTAGACAGCATGGTGCATACCTGTAATCCCAATAACTCAGGAGGCTGAGGCAGGAGGATTTCCAGTTCCAGGGCACAGGCAGCCTGTGCAACTTAATGAGACATTGTCTCAAAATAAAAACTAAAAAGGGCTAGGTACAGCTCAGTGATAGAGCACTCGCCTAGCCCTAGGACCTGTGTTCAATCCCCATTGCTACAAAAATATATAAAATAATCACTAAAAATAAGGGGAAACATTTGAAAATGTAATTAGTGAAATAGACATATTGCTTTGGCTTGGAATTGATGACTATGTTTCAAAGTTGAGTGCAAATAAGGAAAAATATTTTAGAAATATAAAGCACTATACATAGGTACTTCATTGTTATTAGCAGATGATTGGGGACATTGAACTTAGAAGAAAAGAGTCACAGAATGAAGAGCTAGGTCAGGGACCCTCAGGAATCAATTACTGGCCAGAAGAAGCAAGTCAATGTGCTCCTAATGGAGACCTTACTTTAGCTGTAATTTCCCTTTGCTGGTTGTCTGACCAGAAAATGGGGGAAAAGCAACTAAATAGCAAAATAACAAATTGGATTGTCTCAAATACACAGGATATCCAAAAACAGTATGAAATGTTTACATAAAAGAAATAAGAATATCATATGTTCTTCAACTAAATGCATATGTTATTCAACTAATCTGCACGGAACCCCAGCAAAACAATGTGTGAGCTGGTGCATTTGGTGGCTCAAGACTTAAGAGGTAGGGCCTAGTGAGAGGTCTTTTGTTCACTATGGGTGTGCCCTTGAAGAAGATTGTGAGACTTCACTCCTTCCTCTTTTTCTCCTTTCTTCCTGGCCACAGGTGAGCATTTTGCTCTGCCGTGTGCTCCTGCTGTGATGTACAGCCTCACCCAAAGCCAGGAGATCAACTCATGGTGGACTGAAACCTTATAACTGTGAGCCCAAATAAACCTTGTCTCTTTTGTTTTTGCTGTTGTTGTTGTTTGTTTTGTTATAGTAACATAAAGCTGACTAACACAAGTAGTTTATATTTGGGGTTATAGGGTTGGGATAGCAGTGGACAAATAACATTCAAATTTCAATTTAACAGAATAAATCTTGTCTTTCAAAGCATTGTTGCTGTTGTTCAGTGCCTTCGAGTCGGTATCGGACTCATAGTAACCCTCATAGGGTTTTCAATGGCTGATTGTTTCGGGATTGCCTTGGGAGTGGATTGCCAGGTCCTTCTCCCATTTTTGAGGTGCTGGGAATTGAATTCGGGACCTGAGAGACTGCAGCGCAGTACTCTACCAACTGAGCTAAATCCCAGCTTTCAAAGCATAGTGGTTAGAAAATTAAACTGTATGTTTGATTCAATATAGCCTGCCTTGGGTACAAATTCTGGCTCTTCTTGTCAGCTTCCAGGTCACTGTTGTCAGGTTACTTAACTATTTGTGTCACAGATAGTTAACTTTTAATTGGGGATAATAACGAATTTTTAGGAGCATTAAATGAGTTAATGTATCTAAAGTTCTTAGCTCAGTTTCAGGGTCACACCTGCTAAATAACTCTTATCTTTCCAATTTAACTTCTTACTCTTCTCTTTTCTAAGGTTTTAAGCAGATATTTATTTAAATAAAATATTTGACTAGGAAAACAAACCTGAATTTTAATTTTAGAACACACAGCTGCCCTATAATGCCATGCTTAGAAATATATTCTAGGTCAATTAACTAAAGTATAAAATTAAGTGCTGATGAAGTGGTCTAAACCTACTTGGAATCCATAACAGTCCCTCACCTCTGAGCTTAACTGAAGTAGCCCAACACATGTTAGGCGATAATATAGTTAGTTTTTTTTTTCTTTTCCCTTCAAAACCATTGATGTTTTCATTAGGCATGTTAAAAGTGAGGGTCACTGATGATCAGTAGCCTAAATGTACATAATACTTATAATGATAATAATGTGTGTCCTTATCCAAGGCCCAGATTCCTCTATTCTTTTGTTTTAATGGCTCCCTGAAATAGGTAATATCATTTGCATCAAAAAAAAATGAATTTGAATGTCACCTCTAAAGTCAGAGTTTGACTTAAATAGTGCTTTTGCAAAACATCACTAAGTAGTGTTTACTCTTGAAATTTATTTCTTTAAGTTGATTTCTTTCATAAAGGCCATGTTTTTGCTTTATTTTTTCAAAGCTATTGTAGAGGAAGTATTTTCTTATTGTAGAGAAAGTATTTTCTTATATTGCTTTATTGTTTTGACAACTTATAAACAATTTTACCAATGAAGCTAAGATCTAAACTTCTTTTACTACCAAATGTGGCACACAGTAGGAACAGGGTTCTAAGTATCAAGTTCCTTTTCTTTTTTTCTGAGGTGCTCTATTTTGAGAGTAACATTTTTTTAAAAAAGTAATACTTGAGTGCCAACATTGTTTATGGGCTTTCTTTCAGATCTGAAGAAGCAGCATTGTTTTGTGCATGAATGGGGAAACTTTGCCTTTATGGTCAAGTCAATGCCTCATTCTAAATTCATCTAATTCTCAGGAAGTTTATTGTCCATAGTTATTCCATCTCATTAAGAGTAACAGAGCTAACAATGCTCATCTGTGAAAAACAGTCTTCAGTTTTACAGCCTTGCCCAAACCATTAACCATTGTGAGCTATTAGTATCTTTTACAAGATTTCAGAAGTTTGTTGATACTCTTCTTTTACAATTTGGTTTTCATCATTATCTTCCTCTTATGTAATGTAATGTGTTCAAACAAGAAAATGAAGGAGGTAAGTCCTTGGGAAAGAGTGAATAATATGAAAACAGAATATATTAATTGGTGACAGAAAAGCTCATCGGAAAGAAAGCACAACCAAAAAAGTACATCAGAGATTTTTAAACTGACAACAGGAAAACATCCAGGAGGTAATAACTAAGAAATAGCTAGGTCCCAGGAAACAAATACTGTGTCCAGTACTCTTTTCTGTTTTGTTTTGTTTTTCAATACTGAGGGGTTGAATCAAGGGGCTTGTGCCTACTGGGCAAGAGGTCCACCACTCAGCCCCAATTTTTACTTGTCATCTTGAGACAGGGTCTTCTTTTTTTAATTGGAAATTTTTAATGTACAACTTAATGTGTTTCATTCTGACATGTATTTCATTGTGACATTTCCATATATGCATTTCATTGTACAATGCACAGATAAGTTCCCCCTTACCCTCTTGTGCCCCTCCTCCTCCTTCTACACCCTCACCAAAGGCCTCTCTTCTACACTGCATGTCTTTTTGTGGGATTATTTTTCTATATACCCTTCCATCCCAATTATGTTTAAGGTCCAAACTTTTTTTCTGTAGTGGTCTATCTTTTTACATAGACAGGGTCTTAAGTTACGTAGACTGTCTTTGGCCTCAAACTTGCAATCCTCTGGTCTCAGCCTCCTGAGTTGCTGAGATTACAGGCATGCACCATGGTGCCCAGCTTTCCAGCTTTCATTTTTTATCTCTCACCCATGTGTTTCCCTATAACAGTTTGATGGCTAAACAAATTTAAAAACCTGTTGCATTAGATGATCTTTAGGGGCCTGGTACAATTATTCCCTCTTTGATGATGACAAAAAATTCCCTTGCTGGAAATTGTGCTTATATGAGTTGCTCTACTTTTCAAGGATAAACCCTTGCCCTGGGAGCAGCCTGCATCTGATGACCACCCAAAGGGGACTATGCAGGCCTTGCATCCTTGCCTCAAGTGAGCATTTCTGTAGGGCCACCAAGTTCTAGAGTTTGGAAGGATCAGTTGAGGCCTTTTTGACTCATTCCTAATTTAAGTCTCTCTTTAATGCTAATTTCTTTATTTTCTTTCAACTACTGATCCTAAGCATCCTCCATGTTAAACTCCCTAAATACATACCTCTGCTTGAAGTCTTTTTCCTGGGAAACCAAACTTGGGGTACAGATCCATATTTTTTATCTCCCTAGTTTCAAATTTAGCAATAAGAGCATCTCTTTTCTACCACTTCCAATAAAACCTAGGAAGTTTTCCTATAGCTTAGCTCGGGCCACAAGCCCATTGTGAAGGCATTCACTTTGGAGACCAAGATGATATTTAAGACCAACCATACCATATGTTCACATCTAGAGCTACTGGGAGGTTAGGTGTGAGAATTAGACAACTTCATGCAAAGGTATGATCTAAGAGTCAATGGGATAGTGGTTCCCCATAGGAAAATTGCAGCTATCACAAATGGCAGACTAGATGGTGCAGAAGAAAATATAGCATATATATGCTATGAATAAAGAGTAATATACATTTTTAATCACAATTTAATTGTTTAGCTACTTTTACATTAAAATGACAAAATAAAAATTATGATAATAGTAGCCTACAATTAATGACTTTTAGCCATTTTTGTGTTATTTGCTGTTTTATTGACTTATTTATTTACTTATTTCTGGAGTACTGAGGGGTTAACCCAAAACCTCAACATTCTAAGCAAGTACTTCACCACTGAACTGTATTTTCAAACTGCCTCCTTTTCCTTTCTCTCTTTCTTTCCTTCTTTTTTTTTTTTTTATTTTGAGACAAATTCTCACTAGGTAGGTAGCACAAGCTGTCTCTGGCCTTGGACCTGCAATCTTCCTGCCTAAGCCTCCTAAGTAGCTGGGGTTAGAGGGATGTAGTACAATGCCTAGCTTCTATATATTTTAATTTTAGTTAACATTTTATTTTCCCAATAATCTTATGAGCCAAAGACTAAAATTCCTTCTCAAAGACAACTAAACTGAGACCCAGTGAGGATAAATAAAGTGGCATGACTCAAAACATAGTGGCTACAACACTAGGCTCAAACATAAAAAGACCATGTGCAGGGCACAGTCCTGGGTAGTGTCTTGTTCTGTTTTACTGAGGGTCACTATGAATCAGAATCAACTTGATGGCACCTAACAAACAAAACATAGATCCCATCTAAGTTAACATTTGTAGAGAGATCAATGTTAAGGTTATTCAAAATATAACAAATTCTCATTTTGCTTTTCTGCCAAGTGAGTACCATTGGTAAATAGAAAAAGTAGAATGTACCTATGTAATTTAACTTTAGATGTAAATAACTATTCTACCTAATACTTATACCTTTATACTTAAATACCTTTATACTTAAATTGGCTTCTAATTGTCACTACTAAAATCTTCATAATGAAATAAAATTTTTTGTTTCTCAAGACAAACATTTTTTTCTTTGGAAACAGTGCATTATTTCATTATCATTCATGTTTAAATTATGATGATTCACAAAAATACATGTGGTAATGTGAGGTAAGAAGGGAAGGTACAGAGAACTAATAGAAATACCAACAGCATGTGACCATTCTGTGGGCCTCTGCACATCCAAGCTTCAGGGTAGCACATACTCAGTCCAGGAAAACATGAAGTGAAAATGTGAATACAAAGACATTTTATTTAATTCAAAGTTTTTTGATATGACTGAGATTGGTGAGGTGTAGAATAAATTAATCACTCCATTCATGTTTACCCTTATTTTGCTTTATGGAGTTTCACTTTTCTATAAAAAGATGTATATGCAATATATAAACAAGTATGTTAAAATGTTAGGCTGGGTTTTCGAGAAAACAAAGCCTGAGACAAACACCATATATTAAAGTTGTAGCATGTGGGGGTTGGGAGGAGTAGGTAAAAGAGTAAAAACTGAAGTGAAAATGAGATAGGCAAGGAAGAAAATCCCAATACACGATGCTACGTTACTGAGAAAGTCAGGTGATCACTTAGTCACTAAGTATAACAATTCATAGGGTTTCCAATGGCTGATTGTTTCAGGAATGGGCTGCCATGTCCTTCTCTCAACAGCTCAGTTGGTAGAGTGCTGCTCTGTGCTCTCTAACTGGATTCGATCCCCAGCACCACAAAAAATGGAAGGAGGATATGGCAATCCACTCACAGTCCCCAAACAATCTGCCATTGAAAATCCTATGAACAGCAGAGAAGCACTGGTACAGTGCCAGGCATGGCACAGTGTTGGATAGTGTCTTGTTCTGTTATATAGGGGGTCACTGAGTTTGACCCAACCTGATGGCACCTACCAAGAACAAAGAAAACAACAACAAGGATGTCCCCTGGGTGCCATGGGGGAGCCACTGCCTTTAGTCAATATGTGAAGGGGAAAAGCAAAAACATTAATTTGCTGATAGCTTCATTTTTAATTCTCGGATCGGTTAAATGTTTGCTACATTTCTGAGTTCTATTGTTGCTAAGACTGCCAGATCTTGTTTGATTCCAGCAGCTCAGCCATAGACACCAACCACAGCTACCAACTGACCACCCAGATGTGGAGGAAGGAATGCTACCCTTCTACTTTGGGAAGAAAAGTACAATGAATATGTTGGAGAATAAAGTGACTGTGGTGACAGCTACCAAGTTGAAACCACCAAAAGAATAGAGTTGGTATCTGGGGCCTCCCTGGCCAAAGAGCTCTCTGGTAGAATTTCTCCAGGGATTTCTACCACTTTTACCTAGTTTGTGCCTGCAGAATAAAGGTGTGTGGGCAATACACATGCCTTGGGAGCTAGAGGAAGTCTCCCTAAAGCTAGAGCCCCCAGGATATGCTAACATAGTAAGTTGCCTGTCTCTGCTATGGGAACAGTCTACATCGCAAGGAAGAAATGATTTCTTTCTCTAGAGAGGAAGATTTACCAGATGTGTTAGCAGCCCTATAAAAGCATAAAGTCTTCTAACTGCGGAGCTTCTCTTCTGTGGTGCAAACTCCTGCATGTGCAGCTAAACATTAGGCCTAGCCCTGTGCAAATGTACGCATGAGGAAATGACCCTAAGCTTTGCTTTGGCTGCTGCTTCACATGGTGAATAAAAACTCAACTGTGCTTCTGACCCAGGATTTTATGTTCTTTTTAAAGTAGATTTGTCTTAGTCCATGCTGTACTGCTATAGCAGAATATCAGAGACTGGGTGAAATATAATATAGAATTTATTGGGCAGTTCTGGAGACAGGCAAGTCCAAGATGCAGCTGCCAATGTCTGATGAGGGTCTTCCTGCTGGGTCAGCTCATGGTGGAAGAGGAGAGAGTAACAGAATAAGAGATGACCAAACTTTCTGTTTTAAAATGGCACCAATCCCACCTGTGACATTAAAATCCTCATGGGCTAATTATATCTTTAAAATCCTGCTTCTTTATTCTATTACAACAGCAAGTAAACTTTAACATGAGTTTGGGAGAGAGCAAACATTCAGACCATAGCAATAGATATATGCAGTTATGGCAGGCTTACTGGTTATTTTGCAAACAGGGTAAAATCTCAGACTCTTAATAATATCTGACCCAACAGGAACAAGAGAAGAAACCAAGGCCTTGGGCAACCAGAGCTGATGCGTAAAATTAGACCACTACAGATAACTCCTGAAAAAGTGCTATTATGAAAAATAGGATAATATAATTAAAATTGAAATCTTAACTCTATAAACTAACTTTATAATTTTTATAATCACTTTGTATTAATCTGGAAATTTCCTTATAATTCTATCCTTCAGTCTTCTTACCTACTCAATATTATTCAGCACACATTTATTATCAATTATTTAAATTGGGGACCTCTGCTATGTGTAGTATATTTGAAAAAATTAGAAAACAAAATAAATGAGTATGTATTAAGTGTGTATGATGTGACTGGCCTTATTGCACTTGTTCAATGTAAGAACAATTTGATTTTTAGCAGAACTTATAGCATAATCATTTTCTGAATTTTGAAGAAGAAAATATAGCAAAATAGGAATTGAGCAAATTGCCCAGGTCTCATAGTCAGCAATACTTCATTAAATCCAATATTGTTTAGATTGTTTAGATTTAAAGCCTTGCTCTTTTTATTATTCTGTTACATGGTTTTAAATTTGAGGAGTCGTGAGATATGTCTACAAATATCTACAATACATTTAAATGTGCAAAAAGTTATTTTGGGAGATACTGCTGTCTCAGAATTGGCACTGCTTCTCTCTCCTGACATTGGCCTCAGGCATCTCATCTGTACACAGGGAAGGTTTCTTTTGTCTTGTATCATAAATAGCATGTAACCTGAGTATTCCATCCAAACCTCGCATCTAAAGTTTGCCTCTATGGTTTAAACCTTCTGAATAGTTTATAGGGTACAATTCAAAATCCTAAAATGAGTCTATAATATTCCACAAGGTCTTGTTCTTTACTGCTTTGTGTGGACCCTTCTCACAATTTTCTCACATTTCCTTTTCAAAATCCAGTAAGTTTCTAATCCATGTTATGTTCCCTTCTAAAACAGGTAACTCTTCCAGAAAATCAAACCCCTCTTCCTATAACCCTGCCACCATTGCCTGTGGCATAAACACTCACATACTCATGCATGGGTAAATGCATACATTATTATATCCCTTATACTTAATACATTGGGAGAAAGACCCGGCAACCCACTCCCAAAAGACAATCAGCCATTGAAAACCCTATGAGCAACAGAGAAGCACTGACAATGGTGTTTCACCTGCTGTACACAGGGTCGCTATGAATTGGATATCAACTCAATAGCAACTAACAACAACAATATTTAATATGTACATGCACACTAAGACTTATAGATACCAGCACACATACACATCTTCAGGTGATCACCTCTTATCCTCAGACCTCAATTCTAGCAACACATGCTCAGGTGATCTCTTCCTGACCCACCCAAAGCCATGTTATAGTCCTCCGTTATACAGTAACAGTAATCTTTTTCAAAGCACTAGTTAGCTTACAATTGGATTGCCATAACAGAATGTAAGTGTTTGTGAGTTAAGACAGTCTTTTTTTATTCATTATTGTTTTCCTTATACTTAATATAGACTTTCTTCATGCAAGAGTATTTGAATGGATGAAAGAAAGAATGACTAAGATAAGGTAAGAATGACACAAAATGAAAAAAGATGTCAAAATTTCTTGAGATTCACTCACTTTTTTATTGGAAACTTTTAATGTACAACTTACTATTTCATTTTGACATGCATTTCGTTGTGACATTTCCATATATGTGTTTTATTGTACATTGCACAAATAAGTTCCCCCTTACCCTCTTGTGCACTTCCTCCCCCGTCCCCCTCCCCACCACCAAAAGCTTTGCTTCCACTTGCATGTGTTTTTCTGGGAATATTTTTCTATATATACTTGGATCCCAATTATGTTTAAAGTGGAAATCTTTTCTGTAGTGGTCTATCTTTTTACATTGTCAGTAATATTACATGAATTTTCTAGCCCATTTATATTACTACCATTCTTTGGTATTATTGGTATTATTATAATTATTTCTTGAACTATTAAAGTTGGATTATTTACTTTGAGGTCACCCTCTCTCTCATTCCTTACTCCTCCTTGTTCCTCCTCTCCTGTCTTTCATCTCCCATCATTTCTTCCTTTTGCTAGATACTTCCATCCTTCATTCCGCTACCTAAATTGCCCCTTCTCCGCTAAGTTGACTTACGCTTTTTATTATGTTCCAATTCTTGTATAGGTTTTTTCCTTCTTTTAATTTTGATTTAGCTCCCACATATGAGTGAGAACATGTGGTATTTCTCTTTTTGGGTTTCTGTTCATTCACTTAAAATAATTTTCTCCAATTCCATCCATTTTGCTACAAATGACATTATTTCATTTTTTTTATTGCTGAGTAGTATTCCACTGTGTATATGTACCATAGGTTTTTTTTCTTAATCCATTCTTCTGTTGATGGGCACTTTGGTTGCTTCCATATCTTTGCTATTGTGAAAAGTGCTGCGTTGAACATGGAGATGCAGGTGTCTCTGTGGTATGATGACTCATTTCCCTTTGGGTATATTCCCAATAGTGTTATAGCTAGGTCATATGGTAGATCTGTTTTTAGTGTTTTAAGATACCTCCATATTGATGTCCAAAGTGCTTGGACTAATTTACAGCTCCACCAGCAGTATAAGTTGTTGTTGTTGTTAGGTGCCGTCGAGTCGGTATCCGACTCATAGCGACCCTCTGTACAACAGGGGAAACACTATTGTCAGTGCTTCTCTGCTTTTCATAGGGTTTTCAACGGCAGATTGATTTTTGGGAGGGGGCTGCCAGGTCCTTCTCCCAAGCCCACAGCTTCTGGTGTTCCCAGGTGGTCTCCCATCCAGGTACTAACCAGGCCCAACCCTGCTTAGCTTCTGAGATCTGACGGGATCGGATGCCACAGGGCTACGGCTTCAGGCAGCAGTATAAGAGGTTTCCCTTTTCTTCACAACCTCGCCAGCATTTGTTGTTATTTTTTTATTGATCTTGGCCATTCTTACTGTTAAAGGTGGAATCTCAGAGTTGTTTCAATGTGCATTTCCCTAATGGCTAGGGATATTGAGCATTTTTTCATGTGTTTCATGGCTTTATGAGCCTCTTCATTTGAAAACTGTCTGTTCAGTTCCTTTGTCCATTTGTGTATTGGGTTATTTGTTTTCTTAGGTATTTTTTTTCTTGAGTTCTTTATAAATTCTGGTAATTAGACCTCTGTCTGATGTATAGGATGCGAAGATTTTTTCCCATCCAACGGGGATTTCCTTGACTCTGTTGATTATTTCCTTTGCTGTACAGAAGCTTTTTAATTTTGTGTAATCCCATTTATCTATTCTTCTTGTGATTTCTTGAGCAATTGGAGTCCTATTAAGGAAATACTTCCCTATGCCTATATGTTGGAGCATATTCCCTATCCTATCTTCTACTAATTTTAAAGTTTCTGGTTTTATGTTGAGGTCTTTTATCCATTTTCAGTTAATTCTTATGCATATTGAGAGATGCTGGTCGGTTTTCATTTTTCTGAAAGCAGATTACAGGTTTCCAAGCATGATTTATTGAAAAGGCTATCCTTTTTCCAATTTTCTTGTTTTGTTCCTTTGTCAAACATCAGGTGACTATAGGTGTGTTGAGGTATTTCTGGATCTTCTTTTCTGTTCAACTGGTCTTCAGGCCTATTATTGTGCCAGTACCAAGCTGTTTTTTTGCTACCACTGCCCTATAGAGATTCACTTGCTTTTTCTTTCATTTTCTTCTTTCTTTTTTCCTTTCATTACTGACATGTTGAATGCAGGGCTTCATGCCTGCAAGACAAGTGCTCTACTACTGAACTGCACCCCCAGGCTCTTTTGATTTTTTATCTTAAGACAATCATAAGTTGCCTGTGGTCTCAAATTCATGATTCTCTTGCTTCGACCTCCTGAGTTGCTGGAATTACAGTGTAGACCTTGGTGCTCAGAAGATTCACTCACTTTTGACTTGAGTGGTTATAAAAAGTTTCATAGAAAAGATTACAATTTACATGCATCTTTAGAAATCTTGTTGAACTAAAAGATAAAAATCTGTTTTTAAAATACTTAAATTATACCTCAATAAAGAGTACCTTGTGCTATTTTTATGCAATATAGTAATTCTATTTAAATTATGTAAAAAACAAAAATGAACTGACTGACTGACTTTGATAAGGATAGCTAGATACCATTCAGATAGATGATAGGTGGATAGATTATATATAATATGGATATATATGTTGCTCTTTCTCTTCCAGTTCATATTAAGTAAATCCTTAATATAAGAAATGGTCCATTTTGATAATTAAGTTAATAAATATTTAAAAGGTAAACTGGCACAAGAAAGATTTATTTTGGATTACTACTTAGAATACAGGATGGCATGTATTTTTTTTTATCATATTTCTCTTGCGAGATAAAGGACAAGCCAAATAAATCAGAATCCTCCTTTAATTGCTATTCCCTATAATAATAAATATTTATTCATTTAGATATATCTTTTCAGTGCTTGGAGGTTGTACCCAGGGACTCGCACATACTTTGCAAGTGCTATACCACTGGAATCCACCTCCAGCCCATTTTTAATCTTTTTATTTTGAGACAGGGTCTCACTATATTATGCAGGCTACCTCTGGCCTTGAACTCAAAATCCCCCTGTTTCAACCTCCCAAGTCTCTAAGATTAGAAGTGTGCTCCACCATGCCTGGGATATGTTTTATTTTGTATTCAGTTGAAAAATACCTATTCCAATGTTTGTGTATATCTCTATGGTACTCTGAAAACCTCCTTACACCTTAAATATAATGCTGTCCAAAACGCTACCCTCACTCTATCAACCCTAATGGTCTGCCCTCAAATGCTTAATCAAGATAGAGAGGGAAAGGAAAAGACACAGGCACATCTTTACCATTTGTAAGCACAATGAACCCCTTCATTTAATTTTGTTATAATCTGCTATTTCTGGTAATGGTCTTTGAATCTGCCCCTAGTTATACCAACATCAATTTCTGAGTAGAGTAATGCATTATTAACATTCTCAGTTGGAAAATCTCTCCTTTCCAGAACTTTTGAGTATTGTAATATCTATAAAGTTTATGGCGGAGTCAAGATGGTGGACAGATAACACACACCTTCTGTTCCGGAGTAATAAGAAGCCTCGATTAGGGGTTTAAAAAAGCCAATTGAATAAATAGAAACAGAGATAATTTAGTTTGAGAGATAGAGAATGAAACTAGGTGTGCACTGAAATCAAGGATTAGGCTTCAGAGGAGCTACACAGTGGCCAGCAGCAGGACGCCGCCATTTCGCCATCACACAGACAGAGGATAGAATCCCAGAGACTTG